>CM032361.1:711600-876875 GCA_019023105.1 Diglossa brunneiventris
GTGTCCCTGTCCATACCAGGAGTGTCCCTGTCCATGCAAGGAGTGTCCCTGTCCATGCAAGGAGTGTCCCTGTCCATCAGGGTGTGTCCCTGTCCATGCAAGGTATCTCTCAATTTGATGATTCTCTGGTTTTATGATCTATGACATCTCCCCATGTTCCCCTTGCTCTGCAAGAAGCCACACAGACCTTTGAGGTTTGTGCTCTGCACCAGAGGTCAGTGGGGCGGGGCTGCCCTCTCTGTCCCTGGGGGCACCCACCAGCTGTGGCTGCAGCCAGGAGCCCCTGGAGCTGGGAGGGTGTGCACAGCTCCCTGGTCCCACTCCCAGCTCTCCTGTGGGCTGGAGCTGTCTCAGCTGCACAGCACAGCCAGAGGTGACAGCCTGGAGGGCAAAGGGTTAACAGGGCTGCCCCCTGCTCCCAGGCAGGCAGCTGTAACTCTCACATTTATGAACACCAGCTCTCAATGATGCAGATCTCTCATTAAGTGTTCCAGGCAGGCAGCAGGCCGTGGGCTCACTCGGCGAGATTACAAGCTGGGGCAGAGGGTGGTTGTGTTCGGTCCCATCATAAAGTTCCCTGGCAGGGCAGGGCAGGGCAGGGCAGCCTGGGGAGCTCGGGGGTGCTGGGCTTGGCCTGCTCACCCCTCCTGGGGTGACCCTGGGCTGCTCCTCCTGTCCCCAGCAGCCCCAGGAGCCCAGCTCAGGCTCAGGGCTGCAGCCTGGGAGGCTCCTGGGGCACTGCGCTGATCACGGACAGAGATGAGAGATCTCTGCAGCCAGGGCTGCAACTTGGGGTTTATTGCAAAGGGCCTGGGTGCAGGGCCCTGCTGGAATTTGGGGTTTATTGCACAGGGCCTGGGTGCAGGGCCCTGCTGGAATTTGGGGTTCATTGCAGAGGGCCTGGGTGCAGGGCCCTGCTGGAATTTGGGGTTCATTGCAGAGGGCCTGGGTGCAGGGCCCTGCTGGGATTTGGGGTTCATTGCAAAGGGCCTGGGTGCAGGGCCCTGCTGGAATTTGGGGTTCATTGCAGAGGGCCTGGGTGCAGGGCCCTGCTGGGAGCTGCCAGCCACAGCTCAGAGCAGGCTGAGAGAAGAGAGGGGAGAGAGGATGAGAGAGAGAGAGTAAAAGGGTAAGAGAGTAAAAGGGTGAGAGAGTAAAAGGGTAAGAGAGTAACAGGCAAGGGCTAAGAGAGCGAGGTTCCCGTTCCAATACAATAAATCTTCTTCTGTGTTGAATATTCCAATTCTCACTAACCCATCTAGTACAAGATACAAATCCTACAGCATTTCCATACAGCCTATAAGAATCACTACATCACCATACTGTGTTACATTTTAAACCCTAAAAACTCCTCTTTGGGCCCCTTCTGCCAAGCTGCAGGGTCTGCTCTGACCCTTGGAGCTGTCTGCAAGCAGAGGGTGTTGTTCCATCAAAAGGGGATCACCTTCAGCTGGCCATGCCATTGTTTTCTCATTGTTCAGTAACTGAGGGATCTCAAAGCTTGCTTTCATTTCAATCTCGCTTATCGTTTCCATATTCTCACAATCTTTTGCCAGGCAATCATATTGATAAGGCTTTCCTGCTCCATCCTCCCCAACAGCCCTGCTGCCAGCACTGCCTTGTCTGGCCTCCCCCGGCTCCGTTCCTGCCTGTCAGAGCTCTTCTGCACCCAGGTTGAGCTCATTCAGCAGCCTTTGGGAGAGAGGAGGAGGCAGGATGAGGCAAGAGTGCTTCCCATCCTTGTCCCCTCCTTTTCCCCAGCCTTTGTTCCCACCCTCTCTCCTCACAGCTGACAGAGGCCCTGGTCATTTCCAGCTCTGTGCCTTGAAACCCACGGTTTCAGAAGGGCTCTGGGATTGTTAGGGCTCCTTTAGTAACAAATAATTAGTGAAGTAAACCCAGCTCCAGATCCTAATCCATACCACGACCTCTCTGCCCCATCCCTGCAGAGGGATGGGGTTTCCTCCTGCTCTGCTCCTAATCTGGGCTTTAATCCTGGGCCAGGGTTTGATGCTAATGAGATTAGAGCCTGGCAGGGCTGCAGTGCTGTGACACCCAGGCAAGTCCTGTAACCATGGTTTCCTTCACGTGCTCTTCCTCAGCACGGAGGGGTGTGTGTGCAGGAGGCTGCATGGGGCTCTGTCCGTGCTTCCTTCTGCAAACCCTGCTGGAGACAGAGCCACAGCTACAGAGCCACAGCCCAGGGCCAGCAGGAGCCTGGGGTGTGTGTGCAGGAGGCTGCATGGGGCTCTGTCCGTGCTTCCTTCTGCTGGAGACAGAGCCACAGAGCCCCAGAGGCACAGCCCAGAGCCAGCAGGAGCCTGGGGTGTGTGTGCAGGAGGCTGCATGGGGCTCTGTCCGTGCTTCCTTCTGCAAACCCTGCTGGAGACAGAGCCACAGCTACAGAGCCACAGCCCAGAGCCACCCTGGGGTGTGTGTGCAGGAGGCTGCGTGGGGCTCTGTCCGTGCTTCCTTCTGCAAACCCTGCTGGAGACAGAGCCACAGAGCCCCAGAGCCACAGCCCAGAGCCACCCTGGGGTGTGTGTGCAGGAGGCTGCGTGGGGCTCTGTCCGTGCTTCCTTCTGCAAACTCTGCTGGAGACAGAGCCACAGAGCCACAGAGCCCCAGAGGCACAGCCCAGGGCCAGCAGCAGCCCTGCAGGGGCAGCCTGAGCTGTGTCTGCCCATCCAGACACACCTGGGACCCTGTGCTGCACTGAGCCTTGGCTGTGCACCTGCACAGTGTGTGCTCACCGGGCTGGGGGCACCTCTCACACAGCCATGGGGGCTCGGGGGGCTCAGGGCACCTCTCACACAGCCATGGGGGCTCTGGGGGGCTCAGGGCACCTCTCACACAGCCATGGGGGCTCTGGGGGCTCAGGGTCCCTCTCACACAGCCATGGGGGCTCGGGGGGCTCAGGGCACCTCTCACACAGCCATGGGGGCTCTGGGGGGCTCAGGGCACCTCTCACACAGCCATGGGGGCTCTGGGGGCTCAGGGTCCCTCTCACACAGCCATGGGGGCTCTGGGCACCTCTCACACAGCCATGGGGGCTCTGGGGGGCTCTGGGCACCTCTCACACAGCCATGGGGGCTCTGGGGGGCTCAGGGCACCTCTCACACAGCCATGGGGGCTCTGGGGGCTCAGGGCACCTCTCACACAGCCATGGGGGGCTCTGGGCACCTCTCACATAGTTCTGGGGGGCTCAGGGCACCTCTCACACAGCCATGGGGGCTCTGGGGGGCTCAGGGTCCCTCTCACACAGCCATGGGGGCTCTGGGGGCTCAGGGCACCTCTCACACAGCCATGGGGGGCTCTGGAGGGCTCAGGGTCCCTCTCACACAGCCATGGGGGCTCAGGGTCTCTCACACAGCTCTGGGGGCTCAGGGTCCCCTCTCAGGACAGCTCTGAGTGACCTGGGAGACCTGGGCCCCTGAGCTGGCTGGCACAGGTGCCCCGAGCAGCTGGGGCTGCCCCTGGATCCCTGGCAGTGCCCAAGGCCAGGTTGGACACTGGGGCTGGAGCACCTGGGACAGTGGCAGGTGTCCCTGCCGTGGCAGGGGTGGCACTGGGTGGGATTTAGGGTCCCTCACACCCAAACCATTCCCTGCTGGGGATTTGGGGGATGTGCTGTGGGGGTTCCCAGAGCTGCCTGGGGCTCCCTGAAGGCCACGGGCTGCAAGGGGCAGTGGGGATGAGCTGGGGCAGGGCAGGCAGGCAGCCCTGGCATGGGGAGTGCTGGACCTGGGTGTTCCCACTGGGAGCAGCCCCTCGAGGGGCTGAGGGGACACAGGTGACACCCTGGGGGTCAGTTTGGGGCTGGGGCTGGGGGTCTGTGCAGGGCCAGGGGCTGGGCCCCACCACCCCTGAGGGTGCCTTCAGGATATTCCATGATTCTTCCTAATCCAATCAAGTTATTTGTATAACTACCCAATTTCCAGTGTTCTATTTGCATTAGAATACAAGAATAAATATGCATAAATAAAAGTTATGTTCAAAGAAAATGAAGGCAGCAACGATTCCTTCCCAGTGTTCCAAAGCAATTAAAAAGTTAGACACATGTATGGCTGCTTTTCCATACAAGAACTGTCTGAAAGACCTTCAAAATCTATTTAAATTCTGGCTTGTGTATTATATTAGTTAATTATAAAGCCTTTTAGTTAATTCACTTTATCCTTAAAAGGCTTAAAATTCTAATTAAATTTTATATCATACCCCACATTCATTAATATATTCCTTTAAAAGCGTTTATAATTCATTGTCTTTATCACTTTTACAATTAAAATCGTTACTCTAGTTTGGATCTCAGGAACAGGCAGCAGCTGCCTCTGCAAGCAGCGCTGAAAAGGCGCAGAGGAACTCATCCCAACTTTTCATTTTGCTCCCTGTGTGCCAGTCCTGCTTGCAGGGTGGCAGTGACCCACCAGGAGTCTGTCCCTGCCTGGCAGGGACATGTCACACACATCTTCTATGGAAAATCCTTTCCTTGGGATTTTTTCCTCCTGAGAAGCTGAGAGGCCTCAGGAACAAAATGCAAACATTGATTATCTGCTGCTGTGGGATGCAACAGGTGCATCTGGGATTGGGCCATGTTGGATGTTTGTAATTAATGGCCAATCACAGCTGGCTCAGACAGAGAGTCTGAGCCACAAACCTTTGTTATTCATTCCTTTCTATTCTTAGCTTAGCCAGCCTTCTGAGGAGAACTTTTCTTCTATTCTTTTAGTATAGTTTTAGTGTAATATATATCATAAAGTAATAAATCAGCCTTCTGAAAGATGGAGTCAGATCCTGGTCCCTTCCCTCACCCTGGGACCCCTGTGAGCCCTGTCACAGGGACACCCTCCCCTCCCAGCGCTGCCTTTCCCAAGGCCATGGGGCCCTGGCAGCAGGCAGCTGGTGGATTTTCCAGGCAAACAGATGATTTAGAGGATTATTCTGCAAACCTGCTCTTTGCCTGACCATTCTGAAGCAGCTCTGCCCTGTCTGGGGTGGCTCCACAGCTGCTCAGGCCCTGGCCAGGACTCCATTTGCATTATTAATGTGTTTTTAACAAATGATCTATAAGGAGCAAGCTGTGACTATCGAGCACAATTACCACTCAAATGAGAGTTTGAATATTGCAGCATCTGCTGCTCTTGCCAGTGGCCAGCCCACAGCCTCCCAGCAAGGCAGATCTGTGCAGCCACCAGGGCTCCTGAGCTGGGAACTGGGGAAAAGGGAGGAAGGGTGTGCCAGTCTTTCACTGGGTACAGAAACAAATCCCAGAATTCCTGGGTAAATTTAAATGCACAAACCTCTGGGCCGGATGAAAATATTCTGGGTTTAATTCTGGAATTCAGAAGCACAGCCAAGGCTGGGACATTTGTGTCCCTGTCCTGGAGGGATGAGGGGGAACAGGGATTTCCCATCCCCACCCTCCAGGTTCTACCAGCCCCACAGGAGCCTCTCCCAGCTGGGTTCCTCATCCTCCCAGATCCCACAGGAGCTGGGTTCCTCATCCTCATCCTCATCCTCATCCTCATCCTCATCCTCATCCTCATCCTCATCCTCATCCTCATCCTCATCCTCCCAGATCCCACAGGAGCTGGGTTCCTCATCCTCATCCTCATCCTCATCCTCATCCTCATCCTCATCCTCATCCTCATCCTCATCCTCATCCTCATCCTCATCCTCCCAGATCTCACAGGAGCTGGGTTCCTCATCCTCATCCTCATCCTCCCAGATCCCACAGGAGCTGGGTTCCTCATCCTCATCCTCATCCTCATCCTCATCCTCCCAGATCCCACAGGAGCTGGGTTCCTCATCCTCATCCTCCCCATTTCCCACAGGAGCTGGGCTCCTCATCCTCATCCTCGCAGATCCCACAGGAGCTGGGCTCCTCACTCTCACTTCTCTGAGCCACCAGAGCTTCAGAGCTGTTTTCTTCCCCAGATCTATTGAGGCAATACTTTCAGTGCTGTGCTCCAGAATCTGATTTCCCAAAATCCCAGAACGCCAGACTGGGTTGGACTGGAAGGGACCCTAAATCCCACCCAGTGCCACCCCTGCCATGGCAGTGACACCTGCCACTGTCCCAGGTGCTCCAGCCCCAGTGTCCAGCCTGGCCTTGGGCACTGCCAGGGATGCAGGGGCAGCCCCAGCTGCTCTGGGCACCCTGTTTGTAATTATATTAATAATCATAACAGCTATTCCTAGACTGGAGCTGAAGGGGTGGTCCTGAGCCCACCTGGAAGCTCCTCGCGGGGCTCCTGTCAGGATAAGGATGCAGATGCTGGCACCCACCTTCCCTCTCAGCCCGGATGAGTCACTCCAGAGCCTAGGGCTGTGTTTTTACCCTTCATTTTCTCCCAGATTTTGTTTGGGTTTGTTGTAGGTTTTAGCTGTCATCAACCCCTCAGTTGTATAACCCTTTTCCCAGGCTTTTTTGTTATTTTCTCCTTTGCTGCATTAGGATGCAATTATGTACTTCAGCTAATTGCAAGTTACTTAGTGTCAAAATGCATAATGTGTCTGAAATGTCCTCGCCTTCTCTGTCAGGATCCTGTGCAGAGCAGGGAACAAATACGAGCTATTACTCTTGTCAAGAATTTACCTGAAAAGATTTTTTTTTCTTGCTCCATCACATTTTTGGGTGCAGCGTTGTGATTGCAGGCATTTAAATTGTATCAACTTTCTATTTACAAATGATTAGTTCTTGAGGCAGTTTTTGTGCAGGACTTATTTACTCAGAATTATAAATTCACATTTGGCTTGGCACGGACTTGGGGCTGATAAATCTGGAAACGTTTTTACAGACTAATGTAACTGGACAGCAGCAAGTGCCAGAAAGCATTAGGAAAATGGAAATCTGCTTCACAGCTGAATTTACCCTCTCAGAGACACTGAATGCATTTGAATATTTTATCTCAGATATGTGTGAGGTAGTTGGAAAAAGGTTTAAATTTTAAAAACGGCATAATTAATGGCAGAGCTAATAATGGCACACCTGGCTGAGGTGTGTTTGCTGCTAAAAAAGGAGCTTTTTCTGTTCACATTGGCAGACTGCCGGGTTTCTCTTTCAGAGCTCTTAAGTCACATCATTTTTGGCACATGAAAATTGTTTTTAAAAGAAAATTAGAAAGATCCAGAGTCAGTCTGCAGGCGAGGGAACACTGGAGGAGGGGGCCTGGAGCAATGTGAGCCTCAGAGAGGCACTGGGGCTCCACCAGGCAGGTTTTGTTGTCTTTTCTGGAGAAGAAACAGTCCCCAGAGAAAATCTGTTTACTTCTGTGGCTTAATGAAAAATTACTGGAGACCTCCAGAATCTGGCATTCCACAGCTTTTTGCATCTGAGCTGCCAGTTCATGAAAAGTTTAACGAGCAACTTACCTAAAACCATGAACCAAACGAAGAGCACAGGGGGAGAGATTGTGCCTCAACCCTCCCTCCACTCAGCTGTTCAGGGTTTGCTGATCTGGGTGATGTCTGCCGTGAGGAAACAATCACAAATGTGCGTTTGCCTATAGCTCTGTGCTGGAGCTGCTGTGGAAAGGGATTGTTTATTGGAAATGCTGAGAGGAGCCTTCCCTCTGAGGAGATTCTGGGGCTCCACTGGCCAGTGGAGTGAGGGGCAGCCAGGCAGTAAATCACACACCACGCTAAGTTCCCCCTGCTGTAGGATTTTGCAGCCCCACAAAATCACAAACTGTTACCAAGTGAGCCCGGGACAGGCTCTTTGTCAGGGCCGAGCGAGGAGGATTTAGTGAAAATGGTAGGAAAATTAGTGCACAAACACCAGAGGTTTATGTCCAAAAAGGAGACCGAGGAGTCCTTTGGCTTTATTCCAATAAAGGGAGAGGCCGTGGGGCATTCCCCTGGGATCTCTCTATTTTTGGAGGATGCAGCTTCCTTTTTATCCCAATATCCCAGCTGCATTTCCCTTCTTCTTTCCCCATTTCTGAGGTACTTGAGAGGTTCAGACTTCCTGATACACCTGATCCCAAAGATTTCCCTCTCATGTATAACCCTCCTTTTAATTTTTAATTCTTATGGAATTTAGGGTTTTTTCTTCCCCATTGTTTCTTTCACCTTCCAATGTCTATTTTTGTTTAACAGCAAACCCAAAGTTTATTTGTAAAAGCAAATATCTTTTTCCGTTCATCAATCAGTGGAATCCTCCCCATTGCTTCTTTTATCTCCCAGTGCTGCTTTTATCTACCAGCAGAGCCAGAGCTGGCTTGAAAAGACAAATCTGCTATTCCTCTCAAAAACCACCCCAGAGGAGGAACCCCCAGAGGCTGCTCCATCCTGGCGGGTGTGCCTGCTCCCAGTCACTCCTGTCCCAGGCTGGGCATGGCCCAGGTGTGCCAGTCCTGCCCTCCGCTGCTGATTGTCCCTCCCCAGCTCTGCTTCCTGCTGCCTGCTCCGGGTTCCCGTCAAACCCGTTTGGCTGTGTGCAGCCTGACCCGTGTTTGGGGGTTCCACTGCCTGCCCCTGCTCTGGCTACAGAACACTGACATTTCCAGAGCTGCCTGTGCAGGTCCGTCCTGCGGGAGCCGGGCAGGGCAGCGCCTGTGCGGGACAGGGCTCTGGGAACGGGCACACAGCAGCAAAGCCTGGCTCTGCTGCTCGGTGCCACACCTGGGCTGCCACAGGGACACTCCTGAGCCACGGAGAGGCTGCCAGGGCTGGGAGGGCTCAGCCTGGACAGGAGGAGGCTCCCAGGGGAGCTGGGCGCTCACCAGTGCCCAAAGGGCTCCAGGAGGGATGAGAGGGGCTCTGGGCTGGGGGGACCTGGGACTGACTCTGGTCCGGAGGGATGAGAGGGACTCTGGGCTGGGGGGACCTGGGACTGACTCTGGTCCAGAGGGATGAGAGGGACTCTGGGCTGGGGGGACCTGGGACTGACTCCGGTCCAGAGGGATGAGAGGGACTCTGGGCTGGGGGGCCCTGGGACTGACTCTGGTCCAGAGGGATGAGAGGGACTCTGGGCTGGGGGGACCTGGGACTGACTCTGGTCCGGAGGGATGAGAGGGACTCTGGGCTGGGATCACCTGGCACGGGGGCAGTGTCCCTGCCCACGGCAGGGGTGGCGTTAGCTGGGTTTTGGGGTCCCTCCCAAGCCACACCCCTCTGGATTTTGTGATTTTGGCCACCCCCACGGGACACAGCAGTGGCTGGTGCCGGCAGTCAGAGCTGCACAAATGGGAGAACTCACTGCAGATTGGGATTTTCCCAGTGGGTTTGAACAGAGGGCTGGGAATCACAGGGACAGCAGCTCATCCATTCCTTATCCATGTGGGAAAAGGTTAATTGCTGAGAAATGTGCTTTCCTCCCTATTCATATCCTGGGCTTTACAGGGAGAGGGAGAGCCTGGCCTCTGAGCAAATCCTTGATAATTACCAGTACCACAATATTTGAATGTGAAATTCAACCTTCATCATTTGCTAAACAAGTCCAGATTCCTCCACTTGAATCTGCCTTAGGGAAGCTTGAACTAAGACAGCTTTTCCCTTAATTTTTCTGAAACATCCTTTTTTAAAGGGATATGAGCTTCCTGCTCATCCAAGTTACCTCATGGAAATGAGATGAAAGCACTCCAGCCACACTTCCCAGACTGCAGTATGCAAATATGATTTGTACAGAGCCATTCCCTTAAGAACCAAGTCTCTAAAGCCTTTAAAGTCACAGAAACTCCCTCAGCACTTGGCTTTTCCAGCCCTGCCATCACCTGGTGGCTGGATCCTGTCAGGCAGGAGCCTCTCAGCTATTTCACTAATTCCTCTGATTAATCTCTACAAAATTTGTTTGCAACTTCAAAATACTTGCTGCAAATTCAAAGCACTTCCAAAGCTGCTAAATATTCACAGGATGTGCTGCCCTGCTCCCTCAGCTGGAGTTTGTCACTTCTAGAGCACCTTGGATGGGGAATTCTGTGGGGCTGTGGCAGGAGGCTGCAAGGAGAAGGGGTTTGGGGGCTAAAACCAGAAGTTTTTATGTTGTTAGCTGGTAAGAAAGAAGGGTTTGGTGGCTAAAACCAGGAGTTTTTAGGTCAGGCTGCTGCAAAGAGGAAAGGTTTGGTGGTTAAAACCAGGAGTTTTAGGTCATTAGCTGGCAAGGAGAAGTGGTTTGGTGCCTAAAACCAGGAGTTTTAGGTCAGGCTGCTGCAAGGAGAAAGGGTTTGGTGGTCAAACCAGGAATTTTTAGGTTGTTAGCTGGCAAGGAAAAAGGGTTTGGTGGCTAAACCAGCATTTTTATGCCCTTAGCTGGCCTTCCAGAGGAGAATGGTGCCAGCAGGGCCAGGAGAGCTGCAGGAACCCCCAGGTCCATCAGGGAATGCCAGGGAGGGATGAGCAGCACAGGGCTTGTGCAAAGGCATGCGGGGAGGACCATTGAAAAGCTTGATAAATGTTAAGATAAGGATTCTTAGTGTGGCACTCCTGAATTTCAATCTTAATTATGAATTCTGAGAGTCCTTTAAACGAAAGAAAAATATAGGCAATGGTTAAACAGCATAAAACCCTGCAGAGGTTGGAAAATGGCTTCTCTGATTTCTCCTCTCTTTTTTGTCTCCTTCTCTGTATTTTCTCCTCTCTGTCTGGTCCTATCCTGTGACATTGGTGAGGTTCTTTGCAGAGGAAAGTTTGGGATGTGCTGGTGCTCTCTGAGAACTGGGGAAATTGCAGTTTTAATTATTTGTCAAGGGCAGCCAGAATCTCAGAAATGTGTTACTCTCTGTTTCGTAGGCTGCAATCAAAATAAATAAATGGGGCTGAGAGCTCAAACGAGTGCCTGCACAGTGGGCAGCAGCACTTCAAATGCTTGGGAGCATGAGGAGGCTGGAATGTGTTCCAGCAGCATATTGAACAATGGCAATCTCATCCGGAGCCTCGCAGCCAATTCTGTTTGCCTCCCCTCAGCTCTAATTAAGATTGACAAGGTTATCCAGAGCAGGAGAACAAATATTACAGGAACTGGAGATGTGTTGACACACGACTAAAGAACTACATGAAATTAAATTTCTAGACAGGAAATGTGAGCACAATTAAGACAAGGCTACTTGAGAAAATGTAGGGAATATTCGTGCAGGATTTCTTGGGCTTTGAGCTCTTGGGCTGATTTTGTGCCATTTTCACAGAATCCCAGAATGGTTTGGGTTGGAATGGACCTCAGAGCCACCCAGTGCCACCCCTGCCATGGCAGGGACACCTCCCACTGTCCCAGGTGCTCCCAGCCCCCGTGTCCAGCCTGGCCTTGGGCACTGCCAGGGATCCAGGGGCAGCCACAGCTGCTCTGGGCACCTGTGCCAGGGCTGCCCACCCTGCCAGGAACAATTCCCAATTCCCAATCTCCCATCCAGCCCTGCCCTCTGGCAGTGGGAGCCATCTCCCTCTGTCCCCTGTGAACAGCCTCTTTCCATCTGTCCTGTAGCTCCTTCAGGTCCTGGAAGGCCACAGTTGGGTCTCCCCAAAGCTTCTCTTCTCCAGTTGTTGGAGGAAGGTCTTTGACACTTATTCTTGCATAAAAGTAAAATATCAGGACTGGCACAGGGTGCCCAGAGCAGCTGGGGCTGCCCCTGGATCCCTGGCAGTGCCCAAGGCCAGGCTGGAGCAGCCTGGGACAGTGGCAGGTGTCCCTGCCATGGGAATGGGATGAGCTTTAAGGTCCTTTTCAACCCAAAGTATTCCATGATTTAACCTAAAATAAAAGTTGGCAGATATTTGATGTAAACACGAATTTTCATGTGTGTTGTTGTGTGTTTTCCAGAGTGGTTTCAGTGCATGGTTCCCACCTGTTAACAAACTCAGCATCCTTCCACACCTCACACAGAGATTATCAATAATCAGTGATCAGTACAGTTTACAAAAGTCTGTTCTGAAGGGAAATTGCTGCATTTCAAAGGATGTGATTCTATCTTCCCCTCTCTTCTCCAAGGAAAATGAACAGCCAACTTAGTTTGAACATGAATAAGGAGACTGGGCACGCTTTCTTCAAAGGGAAAACATAAAGAGAAAAGAGAATTCCCACTGGTTGTTGCTATTAAAAAGCTGTTTATAGGTGAAGTGCTCAGGAAAGGGCTCCAGAGCAGCCCCCTGGTGCACAGGGTTGTGCAAATGTTGTCAGTGCCTGAGGCAGTGCAGGAAGGGGAATGGCCTGGGAGGGACTCCAGGGGCACCAAGGGCTTTCCCAGGAGGGATAAAACCTGTTACACACAGGCAGAGGCAGTTTGGGCGGGCAGTGAGGGGGTTTGGGTACTCAGTGATGGTTTAGGGGCTCAGGGTTTGAGTACTCAATGTGTATTTGTGTGCTTAATGTTTGTTTAAGTGCTCCGTGTTTGTGTGGTGCTCAATGTTTGTTTCAGTGCTTGAGGATTGCTTAGGGGCTTAAGAATTATTTAAGTGCTTAATATTTAGGTGTTCAGTGTTTAGGTGCCCAATGTTTGTTTCAGTGCTCAATGATTGTTTGGGTGCTCAAGGATTTCTTATGTGCTCAATATTTAGGTGTTTAGGTGCTCAATGATTGTGTGCTCAATGTTTGTTTAAGTTCTCAATGTTTGTGTGGTGCTCAATGTTTGTTTCAGTGCTCAATGATTGTTTCAGTGCTCAATGATTGTTTGGGTGCTCAAGGATTTCTTATGTGCTCAATATTTAGGTGCTCAATATTTAAGTGCTCAATGTTTGTTTAAGTGCCCAGTGATTGTTTAGGTGCTCAAGGATTTTTTATGTGCTCAATATTTAGGTGTTCAGTGTTTAGGTGCTCAATGTTTGTTTCAGTGCTCAATGATTGTTTCAGTGCTCAAGGATTTTTTATGTGCTCAATATTTAGGTGTTCATTGTTTAGATGCTCGATGTTTGTGTGCTCAATGTTTGTTTCAGTGCTCAATGATTGTTTGGGTGCTCAAGGATTTCCTATGTGCTCAATATTTAGGTGCTCAATTTTTAAGTGCTGAATGTTTGTTTAGGTGCTCTATGTTTAAGTGCTGAATGTTGGGGTGCTCAGTGTTTGTTTAAGTGCTCAATGACCATTCAGGTGCTCAATGTTTAGGTGCTGAATTCTTGTTTAGGTGCTCAATGTTTGCTTAGGAGCTCATTGATTGTTTAAGAGCTCAATGACTGTTTAAGGGGTCAATGCTTGTTTAAGTGCTTGATGTTTAAGTGCTCCATATATAAGTGCCCAGTGTTTGTATAGGTGCTCAATGTTTAGGGGTTCAATATTTAAGTGCTCAATGTTTGTTTAGGTGTTCTGTGTTTAAGTGCTGAATGTTGGGGTGCTCTGTGTTTGTTTGAGTGCTCAATGACCATTCAGGTGCTCAATGTTTAGGTGCTCAGTGTTTGTTTAGGTGCTCATTGATAGTTTAAGGGGTCAATGATTGTTTAAGTGCTTGATGTTTAAGTGCTCCATATATAAGTGCCCAGTGTTTGTATAGGTGCTCAATGTTTAGGGGTTCAATATTTAAGTGCTCAATGTTTGTTTAGGTGTTCTGTGTTTAAGTGCTGAATGTTGGGGTGCTCTGTGTTTGTTTGAGTGCTCAATGACCATTCAGGTGCTCAATGTTTGGGTGCTCAGTGTTTGTTTAGGTGCTCAGTGTTTGTTTAGGTGCTCATTGATAGTTTAGGGGGTCAATGCTTGTTTAAGTGCTTGATGTTAAAGTGCTCCATATATAAGTGCCCCGTGTTTGTATAGGTGCTCAATGTTTAGGTGCTCACTGTTTGGGTGTTCAACATTGTTTAAGTGCTCAGTGTTTGTTTAAGTGCCCAAAGATTTTTTAGGTGCTCGGAGCTCAAGGGCTCAGTGTCAGTTTGGGTGTTCAATGATTGCTCAGGTGCTCCAGTAATTGTTTAAGCGCTCAGTGTTTCAGTGCTCAGTGGTTTTTTGGGTGCTCAGTGTTTGTTTAGGTGCTCAGTGTTGGGTGTTCAATGATTGTTTAAGTGCTCCATGTTTGCTTAGGCCTTAAGGATTTTTTAAGTGCCCAAGGTTTGTTTAAGTGCTCAGTGTTGAGGTTCTCAGTGTTTGTTTGGGTGTTCAATGATTGTTTAAGTGCTCAATGTTCAAGTGCTCAGTGTTAGTTTAGGTGCTCAGTGTTTGTTTGGGTGTTCCAGAACTGTTTAAATGACTGTTAAAGTGGTCGGTGTTTGTTTGGGTGGTCAGTCAGGACTGTTCCTTTAGAAGGGCAGTTGGTGAAGGTTTCTTTGGGTAGTCCAGGAATGTTTGTTTGTGTTGTGCAATCGGTGTTTGTTTGAGTTGTCCAGGAATGTATTTGGGTTGTCCAACTGGTGTTTGTTTGTTTTGGGTTGTCCGGTTGGTGTTTCTTTGGGTTGTCCGGGAATGTTTGTTTGGGTTGTGCAATCGGTGTGTGTTTGTTTGTTTGTTTGTTTGTTTGGGTTGTGGGTGGAATGTTGCTTGGGAGGGTCGTTCCTCCTTCCCTGAGTGCAGCCCCCAAACCCCCTGTGCTGGGAATTGCCATTTGTCTCAGGCAGCAGTGGGGGTGTTTAACATTAGTCTGAGGAAACTGAAACTCCCCATTGGGGTCCCTTCTCCTCAAAAGGCTGGGCCGGGTGACCCTCGAGGTTCCTGGTTTGAGGGGCTCAGGGCAGCGCTGGGGCACAGGGGCACCCATGGCTGGGCCCTGGCCCCGCCTGGCGGGCAGGGAGAGCTCGGTGAGCTGCTCCCCTCTGCGGGCACTGCTCTGTAGGTCTGGGCTGGATCCCTGGAGCTCCCTGGGCTGTGCTCTCCTCCCCAGGGTACAGCTCCTGTCCTTGCTGCACCAGCTGCTGTGAGGAGCCATGGTGGCAGGGGAAGGACAGTGCCATCCCTGGGACCCCTCCCCATCCATCCATCCATCCATGCATCCATCCATCCATCCATCCATCCATCCATCCATCCATCCATCCATGCATCCATCCATCCATCCATCCATCCATCCCTCCATCCATCCATCCATCCATCCATCCATCATCCATCCATCCATCCATCCATCCATCCATCCATCCATCCATCCATCCATCCACCATCCATCCATCCATCATCCATCATCCATCCATCATCCATCCATCCATCCATCCATCCATCCATCCATCCATCCATCCATCCATCCATCCATCCATCCCAGGACCCCTCCCCATCCAGCCTCAGAACCTTCTCCATCCATCCCAGGACCCCTCCCCATCCATCCCCAGGACCCTTCCCCACCCAGCCCAGGACCCCTCCCCAGTGCTGCCCTGCTGGTCCAGGGGGCTCCTTGCCTGCTTCCCACCAGGATGTCACCCCCAGGAGCTGCTCAGTAGTGTTGTTAATAATGCATTAGTGTGGAGCAAGCAGCTGGGAGGTTCATCCAAAAATCTGACTGTTGCTGGCAAACACAGCCCGAGCCATCTGTGCCAAGGCCCTGTATTTACATCATCCATCCACAACCAGCTCCTGCTCTTGTAAATCAAGAGATCATTGTGATTCTCCTGAAAGATTCATTGTGGTGAGAGACTGCAGCACAATTAAATTTGCCTTCTTTTATTATTTATCACTAATATTCCAACCAGTGGTATATCAACAAAGTAAATGTTCCGGGAGATAAGCCCAGATGAAATCATGGATCAGCCCTGGTGGAAGGGAGACAAATGGAGTCATTCAGTCTTGAGTTTGGGCAGGAATTCTGTTTCATGAGAGCCTTTGGTGTTTTGAAATTTTGTTTTCATTCTGCCGGGGGGTGGAGATTGCTCCTGAAATATTCCGGCAAAAATGGAATTGCAGAGAACCGGAATTGCGTGCCAGCGGCACTGTGTGACACAGATTGTTATCTAGTGACCTGCTGGGGGGACACTCGTGGGGAATGTGCTCTGCCTGCCAGAGAGCAGAGATGTGCCACAGACCACCCTGCCTCTGGAGCAGGAGCAGTCAGAGCCTGCCTGGGGGCGATTTCCATCGGCTGCAGGGGCAGCAGGGGGGTCCCAGGCTCACACTGCTGGGGAGGGGCTGCTGCCTGCACAGGGACGTGGCCTTTGTGCAACACCAGCACCTCACACAGCTCCAAACCTCTCATTCTGCTCCTGCCCTGCCTGGGGGCGATTTCCATCGGCTGCAGGGGCAGCAGGGGGGTCCCAGGCTCCCACTGCTGGGGAGGGGCTGCTGCCTGCACAGGGACGTGGCCTTTGTACCACACCAGCACCTCACACAGCTCCAAACCTCTCCAGCACATCCTCTGGGAGTGCTGACACAGCAGTGCCTCGGCCCCCTGAGTGGAAGTGTTTGGGTGGGACTGGGACTCCTCTAGGCTGTTTTCAGCCAGCTTTGGAGGTTTCTGCACCAGGAGCTGCTTGGTCAGACGTGTGGTACCTCTGGGGCTGGTTATTTATTTATAAACCTGCTGTCTCTGCTATAAAAAGCTTTGCAATAGCCCAATAATAAATGCATTCATCACCACATCTGCTGTAATCACTGCAGCTCCTGAGCTGCTATTTGGCTCTCATTAGTTGCAACTCCCATTCACCTATAATTTTGGAGAACACACAATTATGTGTTATCACTCCTTCAAGTGATTACTACACTGGATGTTTTTAAGATAATGGCGTGGAACACGCCGTGATGAATTGCCCCTCTCCAGGTAGTTTTGTTTCTGTCATTAACTCTATTATTTTATTTAAACCAGCCTGGAGGAGCCGTGGGGCAGGGCTGGCATCACCTGCTCGGGGAAGGGCCCCAGGTCAAGGCTGATCTGATAAAGGACGTGGCCCAGCACACAATTATCTCCCTGCTGCCTGTCCTCCCCACTCACACTGCAGATATTATTATGGGGAATTGAAAACCCAACCTGTTTGCACCTGGAAAGGTCCTTTTTCCATTAAGCTTTGATAGTGATAAAAGCCTTTTCAGGGAGAACATGGGGAAGAACGGGAATATCGAGAAATCCCTGGAGCCCGGGCAGCAGCAGCCTGGGAGAGAGGAGGTGAGGGGAGCCCAGCCCTGCTGAGGAGCAGGAGCAGCCACAGCTCTGCCTGCAGCTCCTCCTCCTCTGTCCTCCCCTGGGCTGGCACTGCTGGGACCCCTAAAATCCTGGGTCCAGCTCTGGGTCCCTCAGGACAAACCTGACCCTGAGGGGCTGGAGCGTGTCCAGGGCAGGGAATGGAGCTGGGAAGGGCCTGGAGCAGCTGAGGGAGCTGGGAAGGGGCTGCAGAATCCCTGAGGAGCTGGGAAGGGGCTGCAGAATCCCTGAGGAGCTGGGAAGGGGCTGCAGAATCCCTGAGGAGCTGGGAAGGGGCTGGAGAATCCCTGAGGAGCTGGGAAGGGGCTGCAGAATCCCTGAGGAGCTGGGAAGGGGCTGGAGAATCCCTGAGGAGCTGGGAAGGGGCTGGAGAATCCCTGAGGAGCTGGGAAGGGGCTGCAGAATCCCTGAGGGAGCTGGGAAGGGGCTGCAGAATCCCTGAGGAGCTGGGAAGGGGCTCAGCCTGGAGCAAAGGAGGCTCAGGGGGCCCTTGTGGCTCTGCACAGCCCCTGCCAGGAGGGGACAGCCAGGGGAGAGTCAGGGAACAGGGACAGGAGGAGAGGAAATGGCCCCAGGTTCTGTCAGGGGAGAATTGGGCTGGACACCAGCAGGAATTTCCCCATGGAAAGGGGGGTCAGGCCTTGGAACTGCCCAGAAAGGGTTGGAGTGCCCCTCCCTGGAGGTGCCCAAGGAGGTGGCACTTGGCCATTTCTCCCTCAGCCTGTTTCAGTGTTGTGTGGTAAAAAAGAGTCAGAAAAACCTCTGACTTTGGTAGTCCTATAAAATAAACACAAATCAGTTCCCAAATTTACCAAGACCCCTTTTCCTGAGGAAAAGAGCAAAACCAAAAGGCAAAGCCAGGTCATGAATTGTTTCCTTACTTCTCTGCATTGGTAATGTCTTCTTTGTAGTCTCTGGAAGTCAGTGTTTCTCTATCATAAATCTCCAGGAATTAATAAATATCAAATACAGCAGCCAGACCCTTTTTAATATTTCAAATAATGTGAGGAATTTGGGAGTTACTCTCTGAAGCTGAAGCCAGGGCTCTCACACAAACAGAGGTGTGGGATCTTGTTTCTTAGCCTTCAAAGAGAAAATAATGTGGGCTCCCATGAAGGAAGTGATTAATGACAGAAAATTCTGAGCTTTACACTGCAGTGTTTTGTCCATTTTAGTATGAAAGTGCATCAATGAAAGGGAGGGGCGGAAATAATTTTGTGTAATTAAAACCAAATGAATTTATTGCAGTCGTGGCAGCAGCAGCTTCTCTGTCCTTGCTAGAGGGAAAATCCATTTCCTGGTGGCAGGAGGGAAACACCCACTAAGGGCACGGCTGGGGTGGTGTGCCAGGAAACCCCTGGGAATGTGGAAACCCCTGGGAAAATGGGATTTCTCCTGCCTTGGGTAGACTGGCAGGTGCTGAGGGTGGAACCCGCAGGGATTAAAGGTCATATGGCATCGGCTGGGGGGAAAATGGCATTTCAAATCCTGCAGAGGAACAAACACTTTTGCTCTTAATTACTAATATTGGGCTGGTTTTCCGTTTGGAGAGGTTCAGAAGGAGGGGCTAATCCCTGGTTATCTGCAGACAGATTTCCTGGAGCATCCCAAGGCAGATGGCATTATGAGCCCAGCAGCTGGAGATGCCCAGTGTCCCTGTGCCCTGCGCTGGTGTCCCCTGTGCCACCCCAGCAATCTGAGCAATCCCTGGGGGCTCTGGGAGCAGTGCTGCAGGGGAAGGAGGGCGTTAATGATATTAATTACTCGGGAGCAGAATTATGGGCTTGGACCTACAGCCAATATGAGAAAGTGAATGCTGAACACCAAAGCAAAAGGATCAATAACGTAAAGGACTTTAAACTGAGGAGAGGCAGGGTTAGGCTGGAGATTAGGGACAAATCCTTCCCTGGCAGGGTGGGCAGGCCTGGCACAGGTGCCCAGAGCAGCTGTGGCTGCCCCTGGATCCCTGGCAGTGCCCAAGGCCAGGCTGGAACAACCTGGGACAGAGGGAGGTGTCCCTGCCATGGCAGGGTGGAAATGGCTGGGGTTTATTTGAGGTCCCTCCCAACCCAAACCATTGCAGAAATCTGAGATTTTTCTCCTCCCAAACACTGCCCAACACCTTCCAGCTGCAGCCCAGGCCCCTTGGACACAGGATATCCCCCATTCCTGGGATTTCTGGAGCAGGACCAGGCTGGGGAGCATTCCAGGCAATTCCAGGCAATTCCAGGCAATTCCAGGCCGTTCCTGTCCTTCAGGGCAGCCAGGTGGGATCCCAGCCCACGGAGGCTCCTGGAGCCGAGCCCCTGTGCAGTTTTAATTAAGCAAGTGCAAGAGCTGTTTTTTACAAAGATTAATGGATCTCTGTTTTAATTTCGGTGGAATAATAGACTAGAGAGCTGGGAAAGTGGGAGGCATTAAAAAAAGAGGATTAAAAACTTGAGGGAAGCTGGGTGAGACTATATTTTTCCATACTTACAAATTACAGAAGATCATCCCCATTAATAATGATTGGAAAAATAATAAAGTGCCCTCAGCCGTGTATGACAGTTAACATTAAAATCTATTTTTTATGCTTGTTGTGTGGGGAATTTCTGATTACAATCATCAGTAAAAAAAGAAACTCTGCTTTTTTCCAATCTTCCAAATTTAAATATAGAAGAATACTCTGCTGAGTTCAGCTATGGTTTCATCAATACTTTTCCAAGCCATGGCAAGGTAAAAAGAGCAAAAGTCACTTTTATTTAATGTCTGTTATGCTTACTTTAGTTGTGCTGCAGCATTATCATTAATTGCTAAAAAATAATTGGTTCTATGCATAGATTTTGAAAATTACATTGCAGGAAATGCTGCTGGGATGTGCTAATAGAAACAATTTAGGGAAAGAGAGAAAAAGAAGGAAAGGGAAAGAGAGGAAGGGGAAAAGTGTGGGAAGGCCTCTGATGTTTGCAGTTTTTACTGTAGGTCATCCTTTTAATGAATGATTTCCCAGAGATTGCTGCAGGAAGGGTTTTATTGTTATTATTTTTGTAAAGCTCCTCGTGCTCCGCTGGAATCCCTGCCCTGCCCTGGGCAGGAGAAGCACAGTGGCACACAAACCCTATGGAAAGGCTGCTCTTCCCTAGGAAATTGTAAAGGTTTGGGGGGAGAGGAAAGGAAAGGAAAGGAAAGGAAAGGAAAGGAAAGGAAAGGAAAGGAAAGGAAAGGAAAGGAAAGGAAAGGAAAGGAAAGGAAAGGAAAGGAAAGGAAAGGAAAGGAAAGGAAAGGAAAGGAAAGGAAAGGAAAGGAAAGGAAAGGAAAGGAAAGGAAAGGAAAGGAAAGGAAAGGAAAGGAAAGGAAAGGAAAGGAAAGGAAAGGAAAGGAAAGGAAAGGAAAGGAAAGGAAAGGAAAGGAAAGGAAAGGAAAGGAAAGGAAAGGAAAGGAAAGGGAAAGGAAAAGCTTCCCTTAAACAGTAAAAACCCCTGGATTTCCCCTATTTCTGCTCCCCTGCAAAAATCCATCTCAGGCTGTGCTGGCTGCGGCTCAGTGGGAGGAGGTTTGCTCTGAGTCCTGCAGGAGAGCTCTGGGCAATGACAGGGGCTCCAGGCCTGCGAGGGGATTTACAAACAGCAAGGGATTAAATCCGTTAGCTTGGAAAACGTTTCTGAGATGAATCATCTGATTGCTGCTTCCGTGGGGTAAATATGCACTTTATCCATCACATCCCATGTGGGTGCTGGGGAAGCACAGGATATTGGCTGCTGCTGGGGCTGAAAACTGTCACACACAACTTTTATGGAAAATCCTTTCCTTAGGAGTTTTCCTCCTGAGAAGCTGAGAGGCCTCAGGAACAAAATGCAAACATTGATTATCTGCTGCTGTGGAGTGCAACAGGTGTATCTGTGATTGGGCTCATGTGGTTGTTTCTAATTAATGGCCAATCACAGTCAGCTGGCTCGGACTCTCTGTCTGAGCCACAAGCCTTTGTTGTCATTCCTTCTTTTCTATTCTTAGCCAGCCTTCTGATGAAATCCTTTCTTCTATTCTTTTAGTATAGTTTTAATGTAATATATATCGTAAAAGAATAAATCAGCCTTCTGAAACATGGAGTCAGATCCTGGTCCCTTCCCTCATCCAGGAACCCCTGTGAGCCCTGTCACAGAACACCACCCTGCTGAGGGCTCAGCAACACTGGGCAGCAGCTCCAGAGCAGCTCTGAGCCACAGAGCTGGGGGTGCTCAGCAGCTGTGGGGGCTCCAGGAGCTCCTCTGGGGGCGTCCCAGGGTGGGTGGCCTTGGGAAGGACCCCCAAGCCCAGCCCATCCCACCCTGTCATGGGTCCCAGGGTGAGGGAAGAGACGAGGATCTGACTCCATGTTTCAGAAGGCTGATTTATTATTTTATTATATATATTACATTAAAACTATACTAAAAGAATAGAAGAAAGGATTCATCAGAAGGCTGGCTAAGAATAGAAAAGAAGGAATGATAACAAAGGTTTGTGGCTCAGGCTCTGTGTCCGAGCCAGCTGGGCTGTGATTGGCCATGAATTAGAAACAACCACATGAGCCCAATCACAGATGCACCTGTTGCATTCCACAGCAGCAGATAATCAATGTTTGCATTTTGTTCCTGAGGCCTCTCAGCTTCTCAGGAGGAAAACTCCTAAGGAAAGGATTTTCCATAAAAGTTGTCTGTGACACCACCCTGAGATCCTGGAGGTCTTTTCCAGCCCCAGTGATTCTGTGAATTGGTTTCTGATTTTTTTTTTTCTTTTCTGGTGAGCCATGCAGAGCAGGGGGTTGGTGGAACTGGGGTTTTGTGCTGGGAGAGGAGGAGGAGGAGGAGGAGGCTGCTTTTCTCTCCTCGGGGAAGAATTCACAGCGCTGAGGCTTCCCTCCAAGGTTTGGACGTGTGAGCGTGAATAAACAGTGGGAGAGTGAAATTAATGAAGTGGTAAATGCTCACTGAACCGCAGGCTACCTGCAAAAATGCTGATTTGTAATTCCTGGAGTCCCAGGGGGGTTTGGGTGGGAGGGCCCTTAAATGTGGTGTCACTGCAGCCCAGCCCTGGGCAGGGACAGCTCCCTGAGCCCAGGCTGCTCAGCTGGGCTGGATGGACTGCATCCAGCTGCTGCAGAAAGCCACTGGGAAAGGAACACGTGCTAGAAAAACCTCCGTGAATTGGGGCTTTCTCTGCCTCTCCCACCCTGCTGTTCATTAGAATTGAGTTCAAAACGTTCTCAGGACTTTGAAAGAGGCTCCTTGCCTTCCCTGGATGGGACCAGACCCTGCAGAGCTCCTCCTGCAGGGATGCCAACCTCAAAGTGCCACTTCCCGGTGACATCCCAATCCTCTGCTCTACAAATGGGCATATTTTATCCCTCAGAACCCTTTCAGATTTAATGTTGAGATCATTAATTAAATGAATGGTTATTCTCCTGCTTTGTTTCTGAACCATTTCAGCCTGTTTCCAGTTCCTTATTCCTGAATGGAATGTCATTTTCCACTTAAACAATACTGCCAGATGCTTAAGGCACCAAATCACCATTTTCTCCCTCCAGTTTCTATGGTTGTGCTATTTTAACGTTTCATCAAAGGGATGTGCTCTATTGCATTCCCTTCTTCTCTTGGATTTCCTTCATGTAGAAAGCTCTTTATGAAATAAAAATGTCCCATTAGTCTGTTGCACTTTGTATTATCCTCCTTCCTACCTTCCTCTGGCTTTTAAAACTGTTTCAAAGCCTTAAATTCCAAGGTGGGCAAGGTGGGGTGAGTCTAAAATTTGCCTAATTCATTCTCCACGTTTCCTGAAGAGTTGTTAATTTGTGGAGAGGAATGCAGATTTCCCGGTGCCACAGCATCACTTCCCGATGGCTGCTGGCTCTGCAGCTCCCTGCTCTCAGCCCTGAGCCCGTGCAGCTTTCCCCGGGCCCCTTATTCCACTGGCTGCCCTGCCTTTTCCCACGTGCTGCCTCTGGAAAATGGAGCATGGTGCTGTTGAGCCAGGCTTAGGCATCCTCCACCCCTCAGGCAGGCTCAGGCTCCTCCAGCAGCTCGAGGAATGAAGCTGCTCCTAAATCTCCTCCCTGTCCTGGGAGCCCTCACTGCAGCCCCTGAGGGAGAGGAGCTCCCTGGACAGCCTGGGATGGGATAAGGAGATAATGGGATGGGGTAATGGGATGGGATAATGGGGTGGGGTAATGGGATGGGATAATGGGGTGGGGTAATGGGGTGGGATGATGGGATGGGATAATGGGATGGGATCATGGGATGGGATCATGGGATGGGCTGTCCAGTCCCTTCCCACCCAAACCATTGGGGGGCTCTGGGGTTCTGTGACCCCTCTGAAAAGAAGCTGGTTTGGGTTCTCTGGTGTCCAGATAGTTTTTCCTGGAAAAGTGCCTCGGTTCCTGAGCTCAGCAGCAGGAGGGGGCTGTGCCTCAGGAACGGGGCAGGAATTTTCCATGGAGCACACGGTGCTGCTGACCCTCAGGGCTGCAGGACAAAGGGCTGGGCCAGCCCAGGAATAAACAGGAGGCTTTCCTGCCAGTGCTGCAGCAGCAGAAGAGGGCAGGAAGAGCAGGGCAGACAGATACAGCCGTGGTTGCTGTGTCTGCAGGCCGGGCTGTGGGGTTTAGGCTGGCTCTGAGTTACCGAGATTCCTGGGGTCAGTTCAGCTCTGACAAAGCCCAGCTGTGCTCAGCCCGAACGCAGCAGCGAGTGGCACCGAGCAGCTGCCCCAGCCCCGTGCTCAGGGTTTCCCTTCTCCCCAGGTGCTACCTGGAAGATGGAGCCTCCAAGGGGGCCTGGCTGAACCGCTCCAGCATCATCTTCGCGGGCAGCGACAAGTGGTCGGTGGATCCGCGCGTGTCCATCGCCACGGCCAACCGCAGGGAGTACAGCCTGCAGATCCAGGACGTGGATGTGACGGACGACGGCCCCTACACCTGCTCTGTGCAGACCCAGCACACGCCCAGGACCATGCAGGTGCACCTCACCGTGCACGGTAGGCCGGCGCAGCCCGGGCGTTACAGTTTTTGGGGGGTTTCTCGTTAGTTTTTTTTTGGGTTTTTTTTTTTGATTTCTTTTTTCCCGAAGGTTAATTAATTACTTTGTTATACTATATTATTCTATATTATATTACACTATATTATATTACATTATATACACTGTATTATATTACACACTACATCTAAACTGAACCTGCCAAGCACTCAGCTCTGCACACACTGCACAGCATCTCCTGACTGTCCTGACAGCCCCAACACACACACCTGGCCCTGACAGGCCAAGGAAATAAAGCACCATCACTCTGGGTAAACAATCTCCATATTGCATTCTACTTTTGCCAAACACAGGCACAGCAAATGAGATAAGAATTGTGTTTTCTTTCTCTGAGGTTCAGAGAATGTGAAACCCAGAAATATTCTTGGGAAGAATTGTGCCTTGCTTTTCTTTTTGAAGAGAAATGTGGTGACATGGCATGGCAAACTGCAACCCCTTCAGAGTCCCCTTTCCTTTCCTTTCCTTTCCTTTCCTTTCCTTTCCTTTCCTTTCCTTTCCTTTCCTTTCCTTTCCTTTCCTTTCCTTTCCTTTCCTTTCCTTTCCTTTCCTTTCCTTTCCTTTCCTTTCCTTTCCTTTCCTTTCCTTTCCTTTCCTTTCCTTTCCTTTCCTTTCCTTTCCTTTCCTTTCCTTTCCTTTCCTTTCCTTTCCTTTCCTTTCCTTTCCTTTCCTTTCCTTTCCTTTCCTTTCCTTTCCTTTCCTTTCCTTTCCTTTCCTTTCCTTTCCTTTCCTTTCCTTTCCTTTCCTTTCCTTTCCTTTCCTCAGTTTTCACATGGATTTAATATTTATTGTATTGTTCCAGGGTGAACAATTCTTGGTTTTGATTATCTTCCTAATAATTAATGCCCCCATGCAAGGGCTAAAAAAAACAAGTTGGAAATTAATTGTGTGTATAAAATACATCAACAGGAGCTTAAAATTAATTAGGCTAACTGCGAGCATATAGAGAAATAATAACTCAATAGTTAAAAATATGCATAATTATTAAGCAATTGCATTTATATCTTCAGAAATGCAAAGTATAACCTAAGGCTTTAACTTATTAGTCTTTGGTGCAATCATCATTAACATTTTCTTTTGCATTTTTATGAGTAATAAAGCAATGAATATAGAGGAGAAGAATTGAACTGGCAATCCCTATTAATCCATGTGGCATGGAAATCCCTTAGAAATAACAGGGCGAGCCACCTCCCACAGCAATTGTCCTTAGCCATGGGAATCCTGCAGGAATCCTGTGGGAGTGTTGGGCTGGAGCTCTGAGCTCAGTGTGTGTGTTCCATTAAAATATCGTGGAGTCATTTCTGTGACCGTGGTGAGAGACCTCAGGAGCCTCGGGCTCGGTTTGGGGCACGTGCAGGGGCACAGGGACAGGGACAGAGCAGAGGGAACAGCTCAGGCTGGGCCAGGGGAGCTCGAGGTGGGCACAGCAGGAATTTCCCCATGGAAAGGGGGCCAGGGATTGGCACTGCCCAGGGAGGGTTGCAGTGCCCATCCTGGAGGTGTCACCTGGAGGTGGCACTCAGAGCTCTGGGTGGGGACAGGGTGGGGATCAGAGCTCTGGGAGGGCTGGTCCTGCACCCCTCAGTGCCTGCCCTTGTGCAGGGACTCCCTGACACCCATTTGTGATCCCAGTGGGACCCGAGGTCACTGCTGGGAGGGACTGGGATGGCCCCTCCTGCTCCAGAGGGTTAAATCCTGGGATCACACAGGGAGCAGTCAGGGGGGACACAGGGAGCTGTCCTGGGATCATACAAGGAGTCATCCTGTGGGATCACACAGGAGTTATCAGGGGATCACACAGGAGTTATTCTGGCATCACACGGGGAGTTATCCCAGGATCACACAGGAGTTATCCCAAATGACACAGGAGTTATCAGGGGATCACACAGGAGTTGTCCTGGGATCACACAGGAGTTATCAGGGGATCACACAGGGAGTTATGCCGGGATCACACAGAGAATTCTCAGGGGATCCCACAAGGAGTTATCCTGGCATCACACAGGGAGTTATCCCAGGATTACACAGGGATTTATCCTGGCATCACACAGGAGTTATCCTGGCATCAGACAGGGAGTTATCAGGGGATCGCACAGGGATTTATCCTGGGATCACACAGGAGTTATCCCAAATCACACAGGAGTTATTCTGGGATCACACAGGAGTTATCAGGGGATCACACAGGGATTTATCCCAGGATCACACAGGCAGTTATCCCAGGATCACACAAGGAATTCTCAGGGGATCACACAAGGATTTATCCTGGGATCACACAAGGAGTTATCCTGGGATCACCTTTAGGAGTCTCTGTAAGTTCTTCCCCAGCTTGGTATCTGGAGATTAGGAACTGCCTCTGCTTTGGGCAGAAATGAGTGAGGGCAAAGCAAAACTGCTCTGTCTGAGGGCACTGGGCTTCCCCTGGTGTTGGGAATAAATGATGAGACCAGAGGAATCCCAGGAGAACAGGAACGCTGGGCAGCAGCCTCAGCCCTTCCCAAGCCCTGGGGATGTGTTCCAGGAGCAGAAAACCTCCTGCAGCTGCTGGAGCCAGGGGTTTGCTCTGTCCCAGAGGAAATGAGGGGAGGCTTAGGGGGCATCTAAAGCTCCCAGACTGCTTCAGACTCCAGGCACAAAATGATCTGCAGTGAAGCTGCCCCCCAAAAGCTGTGCACACCCAGCTGCCCCCCAAAAGCTGTGCACACCCAGCTCCCCCCAAAATCTGTGCACACCCAGCTGCCCCCCCAAAAGCTGTGCACACCCAGCTGCCCCCCAAAAGCTGTGCAAACCCAGCTCCTCCTTTCTCTGGAGTGTGAGCCTTGCACACACAGAACCAGAGCTGGCTGTGCAACACCTCCTCTCTGCTGCTTGGGCTGACAGTGTTCAGGGAGGAAATAAACACATTTTATGGGTTAAAGCCACCTTAATTCCCAGTGCAGGGAGCAGGGTCCATTCCCCAGGTGTGACGGTGCTCACAGGGGTTCCTGGATGAGGGAAGAGACGAGGATCTGACTCCATGTTTCAGAAGGCTGATTTATTATTTTATGATATATATTACATTAAAACTATACTAAAAGAATAGAAGAAAGGATTTCATCAGAAGGCTGGCTAAGAATAGAATAGAAAAAGAAAGAATGATAACAAAGGTTTGTGTCTGGGACAGAGAGTCCGAGCCAGCTGGGCTGTGATTGGCCATTAATTAGAAACAACCACATGAGCCCAATCCCAGATGCACCTGTTGCATCCCACAGCAGCAGATAATCAATGTTTGCATTTTGTTCCTGAGGCCTCTCAGCCTCTCAGGAGGGAAACTCCTAAGGAAAGGATTTTCCATAAAAGATGTCTGGGACACCCAGGGGAGCAGCAGCCTCTGCCCCACTCAGGAGCCCCCAGACCCAGTGGGCTTTGGCCCCTGCCCACAGGGATCTCTGCAGAGCTGGGGTTGGGTTTGGGCTCCCAAATCCCCGTGCCAAAGCCAGCACAGCCCCTGAAGGACACCAGCAGGTACAGGCTTGGTCAGTGTTACTCACTGCAGTTACTCCCTTTTGTAGCAGGGAAATTAACTGAGGTTTTTGATAAAAAAGAAAATAGAACTTGTGTCTTCAGCCCACATTTACATCTGTGAAGGAAAAACCACATGAAAGAGAAGATAATCCAGTTAACTTAATTTCAGTGACCTTATTAAAAAGAAGTGAGAATTCTGAAATAATTAATTGAAAGTTTTGATGGCAGCAGTTTGTAATCAGCTCAGTGTACCTCAGTGCCAGGTGCTGGATCTGCAAAGCCATGAGCTGCAGATGATTTATAAATCAGATGTTCGTCACAGCGAGGTAAAAACCCGAATTTCCCTTTGCCACACTCTGGTGCTCACAGAGAAATCCCTCCACAAGGCTGTGCTTCCTGCCAATTCCGCTCTGACATTCATTCTGCCGGAGTCGGAATCGCCTCCTCCGAGCTGCTTCCCCTTCCGTGGGCAAAGGGCTGCAGCCACCCTTGGCAGTGTCCCTGAGAGGGGCTGGGGACAGCCCCAGTGTCCCTGTCCCTTGGGGGGTCACAGATACAGGGGTGACAGATACAGGGGTCACAGATACAGGGGTGACAGATACAGGGGTGACAGATGCTCCTGCATGGGGGCCAGGGGAGTTTGGGACAGCAGGGACACAGAGCAGGGCTCAGAGGGACCCCAGCCCCAAAAGGGACACAGAGCAGGGCTCAGATGGACCCCAGCCCCAAAAGGGACACAGAGCAGGGCTCAGAGGGACCCCAGCCCCAAAAGGGACACAGAGCAGGGCTCAGAGGGACCCCAGCCCCAAAAGGGACACAGAGCAGGGCTCAGAGGGACCCCAGCCCCAAAAGGGACACAGAGCAGGGCTCAGAGTGACCCCAGCCCCAAAAGGGACACAGAGCAGGGCTCAGAGGGACCCCAGCCCCAAAAGGGACACAGGGACACAGGGCAGGGCTCAGAGCGACCCCAGCCCCAAAAGGGACACAGGGACACAGGGCAGGGCTCAGAGGGACCCCAGCCCCAAAAGGGACACAGAGCAGGGCTCAGAGGGACCCCAGCCCCAAAAGGGACACAGAGCAGGGCTCAGAGGGACCCCAGCCCCAAAAGGGACACAGGGCAGGGCTCAGATGGACCCCAGCCCCAAAAGGGACACAGAGCAGGGCTCAGAGGGACCCCAGCCCCAAAAGGGACACAGAGCAGGGCTCAGAGGGACCCCAGCCCCAAAAGGGACACAGGGACACAGAGCAGGGCTCAGAGCGACCCCAGCCCCAAAAGGGACACAGAGCAGGGCTCAGAGGGACCCCAGCCCCAAAAGGGACACAGGGACACAGAGCAGGGCTCAGAGCGACCCCAGCCCCAAAAGGGACACAGAGCAGGGCTCAGAGGGACCCCAGCCCCAAAAGGGACACAGGGACACAGAGCAGGGCTCAGAGGGACCCCAGCCCCAAAAGGGACACAGGGACACAGAGCAGGGCTCAGAGCGACCCCAGCCCCAAAAGGGACACAGGGACACAGAGCAGGGCTCAGAGGGACCCCAGCCCCAAAAGGGACAGCAGGGACACAGGGCAGGGCTCAGAGGGTCCCCAGCCCCAGCCCCACTCCCGTGCTGCCCTCCCAGCTCCCCCTCAGCCCTGCAGGAATCTGCTCCCGACTCGGGAGCTGTAAATAATTCAGTTATCCATGGAAATGCCTTTTACAGATTCAGTCAGGAATCACAACCTCGGGTTTTTATTTAAACATGTATAATGTTCCCAAAGTAATACTCTAGGCCCTTTTTCTGTTTAATAAACCCCCTTAATGTCCCCTAAATATTAATGTATTGATTTAGTCTTTGCAATGTTTGCAAAGTCTAATTTGTTTCCTCAGCCGGGCCAAGAGGGACTTGCATTTGAAGCTAACGAGATAAATCTTCCCCAAATTTATTTAAAGTGGGACAAAATAAATATGCAAAAGACTTTAAAATCATCTAACAACCACTTCCCAGCTAAAACTGACAATCCATTACTCTTTTAAATTGCCAGCACTCGAGCAGGGTGTCAGCTCCCTTTATAAAATTAACTTGCTGGTGCCAGCCGCCGTTATCATCCTGTCCCTGCTCAGCACAGGGAGAAAAAGACTTGGAGAAACATTTCTGGGGAGGGGGAGGCAGCCACGGGAGCTTGCTGTGTGATGGAGACCCCCAAAGGGTGTCTGTCCCTGTCCCTGTCCTGTCCCTGTCCCACCAGCAGCATCCTGGCCCTGCATTGCTGCTCCCACTCCCTTTAAGGTGCTGATCCCAGAGCTCTGCCCAGGATTTGTGCTCCTCACCTGACCCTGGCCAGGGCTATTTCCAGCTCATGAACGGGACGGGGCTGCTGTGGAACACGCCTTGAGCTGGTTTATTTTCCAGCATCACTCCCATTCCATGGCTATGACAACGGGAAGATGCCAGCAGCTCACATCCCAGGCAGCAGGCACAGAACTTAATGTTACAACTCACTTTATAAAAGCTTCTTGACCAATCACACAAAGCAAAAGCACATTGACAGTAGTTCAATCCAATCACCATAAGCACAGGTACCTTTGGTTAAACAATGCTTGCTTATTTCAAATACAATACCTGCCTGTAAGCCTTAAAACACAATGCACAGATGTCACAGACATCTTTTCATTAAAAATCCTTTCCTTAGGATTTTTTTCCTCCTGAGAAGCTGAGAGGCCTCAGGAACAAAATGCAAACATTGATTATCTGCTGCTGTGGAATGCAACAGGTGCATCTGGGATTGGCTCATGTGGTTGTTTCTAATTAATGGCCAATCACAGTCAGCTGGCTCTCCCTCTGTCCGAGCCACAAACCTTTGTTATCCTTCCTATTCTATTCTTGGCTTAGCTGGCCTTCTGAGAACCTTTTCTTCTATTCTTTTAGTGTAGTTTTAATGTAATATATATCACAAAATAATAAATCAGCCTTCTGAAACATGGAGTCAGATCCTCATCTCTTCCCTCAACCTGAGACCCCTGTGAACACTGTCACACACAGAGCTCCATTATTAAGCTTTAACCTTCCTAATATCTTGCTAGATAAACTTTCTGCAGCTTAGAGAGTTATTCTAGCCAAGCATTAATACACAGACCATTGTTCTATTTGCCTTTGCTTTTCTACAGTTTAAATAATTTTTCTGCTGACCAATCTCATGGCTGCTGCTTAGCTCCAATCACAGTTCTGCTGTCTCTGAGGCCTTTTGCAGCTTTCCCAAACCCTCTGATTTTGTGGATTCCCACACTCATCCATTCACTGAATTCCTCCCACACGTGTCCCTCCCAGGAGCTGCGGGGGATCTCTCACTCTGAAATAACCTGAGTGGTTTCTCCCTGGGCTCAGGGCACGGAAATGTTGGCGCTGGGAGGTGAGCTCATTGGCAGGGATGGAAATCAGGGTGTTTTATCTGGAGTGGAGCAGGGCTGCTCTCCTCTGAAACTCATAATTCTGCCACGTCGGAGGTGCTTTAGTCACGGCTGCGGCCGAATTTCCATCACCAGCCTGAAATTTCCATCCTCTGGAATCTGCAGGCAGGGGACAATGGGCACAAAATGATCATTTCCTCTGGGGCCCCAGGAGGATTGGTTCTGTTCCAGTGAATTGAGTGCAGTGGGATGGCTGGTGACCCGTGAGGGTCTTGCTAAAGGTGCCTTCAGCAGAGTCCAAAGGCTCTTTCAGGAACTTCTCGTGTTAAATGGCAATGCCAGGCACAGGAGGAGGAAAAATATGGGATAAAGCTAAAAAATAAACCATCCTCCCCCCAAAAATGCTTAGGATAAAGAAAATAAACGTGAAACAAAGCCAGCCAGCTGGGAAGGATCCCAAAGCATTCTGAAGGACAGGGGTTATGGAGTTATGGAAAGAGGGGGAATGAACCAGGAGTGGTGGCTGGGCCTGCTCTGTGCCCTGGGCTCTCTAAATTCATTAATACTTCATGAAATTTTAGGATTCAGGCAAACACGGGTGAAATCTGCTGCTTTGCAGTGAAGGGAATTGCTGCAGGATGGCTCCAGAATCCAGCACTTCTTTAAAGGAACAAAAACCTGATTTCAGGCTCCAAGGCTCCAAGCATTCATGATTTTATGTATTTTTAGTTAAAAGCAGCAGCATCAAAATTTGTTCTGTGAGGTTGCTCAGTCATGGGGAGGAGAAGGATCCAGGAGAGCTCAGAGCCCCTGGCAGGGCCTGAAGGGGCTCCAGGAGAGCTGCAGAGGGACTGGGGACAAGGATGGAGGGACAGCACACAGGGAATGGCTCCCACTGCCAGAGGGCAGGGCTGGATGGGAGATTGGGAATTGGGAATTGTTCCCTGGCAGGGTGGGCAGGGGCTGGGATGGAATTCCCAGAGCAGCTGTGGCTGCCCCTGGATCCCTGGCAGTGCCCAAGGCCAGGCTGGACATTGGAGCAGCCTGGGACAGTGGGAGGTGTCCCTGCCATGGCAGGGGGGGCACTGGGTGGGATTTAAGGTCCCTTCCAGCCCAAACCATTCAGTGATTCTACAATAACAAGGTACAAAATGCCATAAATACAGAGCCTGTCCTTTTGTGGGGCTGCTTTAAACGCTCCACTTTTCACCTTTCTGTGCCAGCCTCTTCCCTTTCCCTTTCTCTCTGAAGAAGCTCCAGAGGCAGGAGTGAAGCTGGGCCAGGCACAAGGGAAGGTGCAGCTGGGGTTAGGGGCAGAAGGAGCAGTGAACTTTGGTGGAATGCCTGCAGGGAGAGGAGCTGCACAGCTCACACCCCATTGCCATGGCTGCTGCTGGGGGGGCTGATCCCAGGGGCTGGCCTTGTCTTTGCCTTCCTCTGGTGTTGCAGACTGTGTGACGGTGCTCACAGGGGTCCCAGGATGAGGGAAGAGACGAGGATCTGACTCCATGTTTCAGAAGGCTGATTTATTATTTTATGATATATATTACATTAAAACAATACTAAAAGAATAGAAGAAAGGATTTCATCAGAAGGCTGGCTAAGCTAAGAATAGAATCAGAAAGAATGATAACAAAGGTTTGTGTCTCGGACTCTCTGTCCGAGCCAGCTGGACTGTGATTGGCCATTAATTAGAAACATCCACATGAGACCAATCACAGATGCACCTGTTGCATTCCACAGCAGCAGATAATCAATGTTTGCATTTTGTTCCTGAGGCCTCTCAGCTTCTCAGGAGGAAAACTCCTAAGGAAAGGATTTTCCATGAAAAGATGTCTGTGACAGCAGACTCTGACACCTGCAGCCTGTGCTGCTGCTCCTCTCCCAGGCACAGGGACTGTGCAGGGAGTTTGTCTGCTCCTGCTTTTAAACTCCTGTCAGCCTGAGAGATGGGATTGTTCCCCTGAGCAGTGCAGGGGCCTGATGGATGCTGCTGGTGCCAGCTGTGCCTCAGCAAAGGCTGCTGCAGGAGCTGCTGGGGTGGAGCTCCCTCCCAGAGCCGGCTGGGTATGGCCAGGCTGGCGTGCCCCACTCTGCTGAGCAGCTCGTTCATAAACCAGAAACAGCAGAGGGACAGGGAGCTCCTTGGGAAATGCAGAGGAAAGGGGAGAAATGCACAAACCTGAAGCACTTTAACAACCTGGGACTGAGCCAGGGAAAATGAACATTTGGGCTCAGAGGCTGTGCTGGAAAACAGGGAGCAGCTTCCTGGAAAGGTTCTGGGAATGCACAGCACCCTCAGTCCAGCCCCTCAGGATTTACCAGCTGGGAAAGAGGGGCTGGGGACAGTGCTGTGCATTGCAAAGGTGATTTGTGAAACTGGAAACAATAGCAGTGCATCTTCTCTCTAAACCCCCCTCAGAGTGGGAGGATGCCATTCTTCCATTGGGATTTACTCCATGGCACATCTTGGCTTGGATTCATGAGCTGGGAACTTAGAGAAGGAGAATGTTCAGTGCTCTGAGCTGGGTTTGTGGCTCTGGGAGAAGCACCAGGGGTGGGATGGCTCTGGCTCAGCAGCCTCTCCTCACACTCCACACACGAGGAGCATTTCCTCGTGTTCTGCACTCACTCCTTATTGCCAAACCCCCACGGCTTCATTTCCATTCCATAGCCTCAGAAAGGGTGAAGGGAGGATGATGACAATATCTGATATTTGCAAGCAGCCAAATCCACCAGTTGGAAGGAGCAGAACCAAATGCCTGTCTGTAAAAAGAATGTAGGGAGCTAATTTAGGAAAACTTCTGGAGACGACTGAAAAAACAACTGAGAAGTAAAGTGGCAGATTCATCCTGTAGGATTGAATTGTGAGGAATTTGACAGGCAGCTTTAAAGGACTGGGATTGAATGTTTCCTGCCTGGAAAATCTCCATTTGAAGGAGGGGATCTTTGAGTGTACAGCTGTCCTAGAGGTGTGAAGAAAACTTCAGTTGTCCATCCATAGACTCCAGGGCAGCAAATCCTGTGATTGTCTTCCCTGGCAGGGGTGCAGGGACACAGGAGGGGACACGCTCTGAGCCCAGGGAACAGGGACAGGACAGCGGGAAAGGGCCCCAGGCTGGGCCAGGGGAGGTTGGAGTTGGTGTCCTGGTTGGGACAGGACACAGGTTGGAGTTGGTGTCTGGGGTGTCTGCTAAGGAAGGCAGGAGCCTCCCTCAACATGGAAAATGTCAACCCTTTCCCTCTGAATTGTTATAATCTTGAAATAAGGGGCTCAGGCAAAGATATGGGAAGAGGGATAATAATTATTTACTAGGAAAAATAAAAATAAAATGAAAATGGAGCAATACAAGACAAACCTGCCAGAGTGAGAGCAGGAGCTGCCCCCCCTGTGTGTCAGGGGGTGGCACAGCCCCATCCCATGGGGGCTCAGCCCTCCTGCAGTGCCAGCTGTGGTTCTGCTGGAGCAGGGATCCTGCACAAGGGGGGAGTTTTCCTCTGCAGCCCCAGGGCTGCTGGAGATGGGCCTGGGCTCCCTCTGGGAATGCAGGGCAGCAGAAAGCTGCTCCTCTGGGAATGCAGTGGGCAAAGGCTGCTGTGCTGGGCCAGGCTCAGATTGGATCCAGGTAGGAATGCTTGGCTCCTCCCCTGGGCGCAGCATCTCCCCATGGGATGCTGGAATTGGATCAGCCCTGCAGGGACACTCCCTGGCCATGGACAGCAGGTAATTAATAATTAATGGCCCATGAACAGCAGAGATCTCCTGGAGGGAGGATTGGTGTGGGAGAGATAAAGAAAACTGCCCAATGAACAGAAATAACTGCCCAATGAACAGAGATAACTGCCCCACCTCTGACAGAAGGGGACAGAACACACAGCCCAGCCACATCCTGCATTTCCAACCTCAGAAACTGGAGATCAGGAGAAGTTCTGCCAGCCCTGTCCAGCCCTGGCACAGCTGCCCAGGGCAGGGCTGAGTGCCCATGCCAGGAGGGGTTTCAAAGCTGTGAGCATGTGGCACTTGGGGACGTGGTCGGGGTGGCCTTGGCAGTGCTGGGGAATGGTTGGACTCCATGGTCTGGGAGGGCTTTTCCAACCTGAAGGGCTCTGTGATTCCCTGACTTTCTCTGCCTCTTGCTGGGTGCCTGAGACTGATGTTGTTTCCTTTGAACCCAACCCTGTGCCACTCCGTGCTGGTTTCTGGGAGCAGACCTTGCAGGGAGATGTTCTGAGGAGTTTCCTCACAGGAGCCTCACAATGCAAACCCTGAGCCTGAAATTACTGGGGCTCCATTTCCTGCATGGTGTCATTTGTGAGGCAGGAACGGGGATAATAAATAGTACAAGATCTTTAGCTCCAGACGAGGAAACGACAGCAAAATCAAACCACACAGCATTGATTCGTAATACAATCCCGTAATATGACTCCAACTCCTATTATACCCACTTATCACAGGTCTTTTATCCCAGCTATTCAGATAAAAGCTCAGGAGTTTGTGCAGGCAGCACGGCACAGCCCCATGGGTGAATTTTGAATGCTGTGCTCAAGGAGATGCACGCACAGAATCTCTTCTTCCCTTCTTTTACTGCAGGTTTTGGCATCTTTTTTTTTTTTTTTTTTTTTTCCACCTGATGTTTTGAACATTTCTCCCTTCAGGTTAATATGTTCATTTATAAGGAAAGGATTAAACAGAAATCTCACTAGAGAGACGTGAACTTGAATGTGAGTGTGCAGATTTGAATGGATAAAGAGGCACTTCAGGAGCTGGATAAAACCAGAGCATTCCTAAGCCTCTGATTCCAAACCTGCCTCAAGGCCAGCAGTGCTGAAGACATTACAGGGAGCAGAATAAACAGCTAAAAATTGCTTACTTATAAAAAGCTTTGTAATACCAAAGGCTCAAGTAGAGAATTGTAAGTGAGTTATTCTGTTGACCCCCGTGGATTACTTGTTTTGTTGTCTCTAGGATTCAGAAATGTTCTTATTTTATTTAGACTGAAATTTTAATCATCCCCACTTTGCATTTAAAATATGATATTATTTCCCCTTCTATCATCTGTAAGAGAAAATGGGGAAATTTCCTTAATAGTTGGCAGATTAGCTTTGTTATGTAAAACAGATCCTGGCAAAAGGAATTATAATTAACACAAGCGTTCCATTACACAGTGAAAGGGTTGGTTTAAAGTCTTTCTGTTCCAAACACTTCAAAGCAGAGGCTTTGTTTTGTGCTCCCACTGAATTGGATGTAGTTAGCACACCCAAATATTTTGCCCATAAATATTCCCAAATCGCTGGATGTGATAACAGCAATCTCTGAGTGAACTTTCCTCAGCCCAGGTTTGGGGTTTGAGAGCTATGGCAAATCATTTCCTTCATAACCCTGCTCAGCACAGGCACCCAGAGTCATGGATCACGCTGAGTAATTCCCCATGGAGTTCCTGTCCGGGGCTGACAAAGCACAAAGTGCAGTTTAACCAGTTCCACTGGGGCTCCTGGCATTCTGCCACTGTGGCCCAGGGGAATGCTGGCCCCCAGCACTGCCTGGGCCAGCAGAATGGGCTGAGTGGCCTTTAACTTCCAATTACCGTGAACTGATTGAGATTTTATTTATTCATTTATTCATTTCTGGGCGCTGAGGCTGTGATGTCCCAGCACAGAGAATTGAGATTCTATTTATTTGTTTATTTATTCATTCATTTATTAATTTCTGGGTGCCCAGGCCATGGTGCTCCGCCACAGAGAATAGATATTTTATTATTTATTTATTCATTTATTTATTCATTTATTAATTTCTGTGTGCCCAGGCCACAGTGCCCTGGCACAAAGAATTGAGATTTTATTTATTTATTCATTTATTAATTTGTGGGTGTTGAGGTCGTGGTGCCCCAGCACAGAGAATAGAGATTTTATTTATTTATTTATTTATTTATTTATCCACTTATTAGTTTCTGGGTGTCTAGGCCATGGTACCCTGGCACAGAGAATTGAGTTTTTATTTGTTTGTTTGTTTATTAATTTATAAATTTCTTGGTGCCCAGGCTGTGGTGCTCCAGCACAGAGAACTGATTTTATTTATTTATTTATTTATTTATTTATTTATTTATTTATTTATTTATTTATGGATGCCCAGGCCATGGTGCCCTGGCACAGAGAATTGAAATTTTATTTATTTATTTGTTCATTCATTTATTAATTTGTCGGTGTCGAGGCCGTGGTGCCCCAGCACAGAGAATAGAGATTTTTATTTATTCATTCATTCATTCATTCATTCATTCATTCATTTCTGGCTGCCCAGGCCGTGGTGCCCTGGCGCAGAGAATTGAGATTTTATTTATTTATTTATTTATTTATTTATTTATTTGATTGTTTGTTTATTCATTTATTAATTTCTGGGTGCCCAGGCTGCGATGCCCCAGCACAGAGAATAGAGATTCTATTTGTTTGTTCGTTTATTTATTTATTAATTTATTCATTTCTAGGTGCCCAGGCCGTGGTGCTCCGGCATAGAGAATTGAGATTTCATTTATTTATTTATTTATTTATTTATTTATTTATTTATTAATTTCTGGGTGCCCCCTGGCACAGAGGAAACCCCTGCTGTTGCTCTCCCCTCCAATGGACAGAGCTGCTCTGCAGGACCAGGACAGGGTCATTAGCCGGGCACTGAACCCCTAATTAAGCAGGGTCATTAGCTGGGCACCAAGCCCCTAATGAAGCAGGGTCATTAGCTGGGCACTGAACCCCTAATGAAGCAGGGTCATTAGCTGGGCACTGAACCCCTAATTAAGCAGGGTCATTAGCCGGGCACCAAGCCCCTAATGAAGCAGGGTTTGTAGTGCTCAGCCCAGCAGCCCCTCTGGCTGCCAGTGCAGATCTGGCAAATTTGATTTATCCCTCGTTACTGGAGTGCCCAATAACAGGGTGATTTATACCCGGTAATTTATACCCGGTGATTTATACCCGGTGACTTGTACCCGGTGACTTGTACCCGGTAATTTATACCCGGTAATTTATGCCCGGTAATTTATACCCGGTGATTTATACCCGGTGATTTATACCCGGTAATCCACAGGGGCAGGATCCGTGCCCGTTTTCACCCACCCAGATTTCTGCCCGCGGGGCCATCCCGGGTGCCCGTGGGGCTGGCTCTGCCATTCCAGGCTGGATCATTCTCTGATAATCAGGGCACGGTTTTCTCCTGGTTAGCCCAGCACGGCGCCCTGCGAGGGAGCTGCTGTTCTCTCTTCACCTGCCCCGGGCCATCACGGGCCGGCTGGCCGCTAAAATCCCCATTTACCGGGATGTAGCGGCACAATGCCCTGCAAAGCGCCGCAGAGCCATCCCAGCAGCATCTCAGGGCCGGGGGCCCTTTGGGGAAGAACCTGGAACCCAGCTGGTTTTTCTGCAGAGAAATAAGGGCAGAATTCTGTGCCCTGGCTCTGGCCAGGCATCCCGAACTGCCGGGCAGGCAGCAGCGCTGTGGCAATTCACTGCTAACTGTCTGTAGAATATGAATATTAATAACGCCATTAATCCCCATTAATCCCAGCAGTTCCCATGTCACTGCAGTGTCAGGAAGATTAAATCACACCACTCCCCACGCATCTCTGTGGGATGGGGGCAGCTCTGCAGCAGCTCAAGAGGAGGAATTAATAATGTGGAAAGCAATTCCAGGTTTCAGTGTTAGATAATCATTACTAATTTCTAGGCTTTGTGGTGAGAACAAAAATAAATACTGAATAAATTTGTATCTGCTGACTTAATCCAGGGAAGGAGCCTGTCCTCCCTTGGACTGGGTGGAGGAGTGGAAACTTGCTCAGGATATATGTTACAGACATCTTTTATGAAAAATCTTTTTTTTAGGATTTTTCCTCTTGAGAAGCTGAGAGGCCTCAAGAACAAAATGTAAACATTGATCATCTGCTGCTGTGGAATGCAACAGGTAGATCTTTGATTAGCTCATGTGGTTGTTTCTAATTAATGGCCAATCACAGTCAGTTGGCTCGGACTGTCTGTCCAAGACACAAGCTTATGTTATTATTATTTCTTTTTCTATTCTTAACTAGCTTTCTGATGAATTTTTTTTTCTATTCTTTTAGTATAGTTTTAGTATAATATATATCATAAAATAATAAACCAAGCCTTCTGAAACATGGAGTCAGATCCTCGTCTCTTCCCTCATCCAAAAACCCCTGTGAGCCCTGTCACAGATGTATTTGTGTTCAGGACAAGCAGAGAGCCATCATTCATAAACCACCCCATGGCAACAGGGGCTGAGTGAGCCACGCTCGTTTTTAGTGCTGGCCCACCAAAGCCTGGCCTAACTCCCCTCTCAGGGGAGGCTGACAGTGCACGGCAGCCACATCCCCACGCTGGGGTGAGGCAAACACAGCTGGCCCTGCCCTTCCTGTCCAAAAATTGGTCACAGCCAGAGCAAAGTGCTGCAGGGTGGGTGCACAGCAGTTCCAAGTATCACCAAGGGAATGACCATCAGTAATTCCTTGTGCAGTCTCAGGACTCTCGCTGCTCACAGTGACCCCGAGATGTGTTAGAAATTCTCTTTTCCCAGCCTAATGCTTGAAGAAGGAGTCAGAGCTCCTAATTTCTCGGTCTCAAGGTTGTTTATTGTTTCTGATCTATAAAATTCTCTCTCCTGTCCAGCCGAGGTCCATTCAGCAGGACAGTCAGAGGCACTCTGCCTGCCCCAGGGCAGTGTTATCTTTTATACCAAAAACTACCTGTACAATATTTACAATTACTGCCCAATCCCTATCACCTATGTTAGACAGTGAGCTCCTACTCTAAACCAATCCAAAAGTGCCACCATCACAGCAGAGGATGGAGGCCAAGAAGAAGAAGAAGAAAGGCTGGACATGCCCAGATTCCTTTATCTTGCTCCTTGAACCCCCATTCTAAAACCCCAAAAATCTCTTTTTTCACTCTGTGACAAACTAATTATTACTTTACTTATACTTTTGTGGCTTGCAGATCCTCATACAAGGTTGGTGACTTTTTCCATGGGCCATAATCAAAGTCACAGGGGTCTTGGGCTGTGTGCCAGGGTCTCTGAGCCCCCTGGCAGGGTCCTGGCAATCCAGGACAGACAGAGGGATGTGCGGAGTTCCGACCGTGCAGAGGGGCCTGGAGGGGCCCTGGGGATCCCAGGAGGGCTCAGAGGGGTGTCAGTGCATGGATGGGGTGATGTACCCGAGATCACACCTCTGCAGTTTGCCGGTGACACCGGAGTGTGAGCGCTGTGACAACAGGCTGCAAAGCCCTAATGATGGATTTCAGAGGGCTCTGGGATCAATGAGCTGGAATCCAGTAGGGACAGGACAGACAGGAGCCTCGGGAGAGATCAAACACACAAATGAGGGGAGGAGCAGCCCTTGGGCAGAGCGAGGGAGGCTGTGCTCTGCACCAGGGCAGCAGCACGGCTCAGGAAAGGGCAGCTGGAGAGGCACTGCTGGCCCGGGCAGGGTCGGTGCCGCCTCCCTCTTCTGTCTGACTCAACCTGGATGGGGACTGTTCCATCCCCGGGGGCAGGGAATGCTCACAGGGAATGCTCACAGGGAATTCTCACAGGGAGTGCTCACAGGGAATTCTCACAGGGAATGCTCACAGGGAATTCTCACAGGGAATTCTCACAGGGAATGCTCACAGGGAATGCTCACGGGGAATTCTCACAGGGAATGCTCACAGGGAATTCTCACAGGGAATGCTCACAGGGAATGCTCACAGGGAATTCTCACAGGGAATGCTCTCAAAGAATTCTCACAGGGAGGAGCAGCTGCTTCACACTGGAAATCACGTCAGGATCCGAGGGACCATGGGGAGGGTGGGGTTCCTTCCCTGTGAGGTGAGGAGAAAGGGACAAGGCAGGCAGTGACACCCACAGGGAGTTGTGTAATTGAGCTGCAGGTTCACAAAATCCCAGTCTGGGCTGGGCTGAGAGGGACCCTAAATCCCATCTCATCCCATTCCCATGGCAGGGACACCTCCCACTGTCCCAGGTGCTCCCAGCCCCAGTGTCCAGCCTGGCCTTGGGCACTGCCAGGGATCCAGGGGCAGCCACAGCAAATCTGGGAATTCCAGCCCAGCCCCTCCCCACCCTGCCAGGAACAATTCCCAATTCCCAATCTCCCATCCAGTCCTGCCCTCTGGCAGTGGGAGCCATTCCCTGTGTGCTGTCCCTCCAGGCCTTGTCCCCAGTCCCTCTGCAGCTCTCCTGGAGCCCCTTCAGGCCCTGCCAGGGGCTCTGAGCTCTGCCTGGATCCTTCTCCTCTCCAGGTGAGCACCCCCAGGTGTCCCAGCCTGGCTCCAGAGGGGCTCCAGCCCTGCAGCAGCTCCGTGGTGGAATTCCCTGAGGATTTGGAGTCAGTGGTCCCTGGGGGTCCCTTCCAGCTCCGAATATTCTGTGGGGCTGGGCTCTAGAGAGAGCTGGGGCTGAGAGGAAAGGACCAGGAATTGCTTTTCACACCAGAGGAAAACGCTTAAAATGGGGAGTAAGCAGAGCCATATGGTTGGGATACAGAGAAGGGGGAGTGATGCAGCCAGAGAACTGTCAAGGGAAATTATTTTAATAACTATCTTGGGAATTCGATGTAAATCTGTCATTCAGGCTCGCTGGAGAGAGACTGAACCTGTAGAGTTCTCCAAAAGGAAAAATGCAGAGTTACAAGAAATCATCTCAGATCATTACAGCTCTTTTATTTAGTTCCTGTGACAGCATGAGCAGCAACAGGTATATCACTGTTTACCTGTCACAACCCTCTAATATTCTCATTTTGCCTGTAAGGAGCAGTGATGAGGTTTTACCTCTAATTTTCCAGTCTAGAACGCTTTTCTTGGCACTTCTTGTGTGGCAGGAATCCTTCAGTGAAAATCCCTTTGCCCACACACGTTGGAATTTGTGTTTAAAAGATGTGCATCCCTATTTGAGTGTACAAACTCCAACCTCAGGGACAGGGACAGGGACAGGGGCGGCTGGAGCTGGGCCAGGGGAGGTTTAGGTTGGATTTTAGGGAAAGGTTCCTCCCCCAGAGGGTGCTGGGCAGTGCCAGAGCTCTGGGAGCACGGGGTGGGATCGTTGGGGTGTCTGTGCAGGGCCAGGGCTGGGACCGATGACCCATGGGGGCCCCTCCAACCCAGGACATTCCATAATTCCATGGTTTCCTGACTCCAAACCTGCACAGCCCCCTCAGCAGCCCTGAGTGCAGCTCTCCCTTTGTCTGCGAGGATAAAGAAAGGGAAATCCGAGTTTATTTTGAATGATTACATTTTATTGCTTTTCTGGCTGAGCAAACAGCGGTGCTCTCGCTGCTGGTTGGAAACCGAACCCGGCAGGATTGAGGTTGGGCTGGAAAGGGGAGCAGTGGGGTTTTAGGGGGATCATGTGTGTGCCCTTATGTAATAACAGCAGCTCTTTGACACCTTCAGGAGGAGCAGGGCCAGTGCTGGCCCAGGAGGAGGGGAGGGCTGGGCTGGCTCTGGCAGCCTGGGGGAGCTGGAGGTGTTTGCTGGGATCCCTGTGCTGGGATGCTTGTGGGGTTTTGCTGCTTTTTCATTGGCCTCTTTCACTCTGCAGCTCCTGCAGGAGCTTCCTGGGACCAGGAGCTTTTGGAGATGTTCAGACTGGTTTACTCAGATTTATCCAGGCTCTGTTTAACCGACCAGTGTTCATCCTGTCCCACCCAGTTGTCCCTTTCTTACCCTGGGTAAACTCTTCTCGTCTTGTCTTGCCTTAGTGAGGTTATCAACTGACTCCAGGGGAGCACTGGTTTTACCAGATAAAATCTTGTATTGTTTTAACCTTTGGCAGTTTCATAGTTATGACCATTCCTCTCCAGCCCCATCCAACCTGGCCTTGGGCATTCCAGGGGCAGCCACAGCTTCTCTGGGCAGCCTGTGCCAGTGCCCAGGAAATAATTCACAGGCTCTCCTCAATGCTGGTGCTGCCTGCAGAGCCATCCCTGCATCCCTGCCTTTCCAGAGCCCAGGAAACCATTCACAGGCTCTCCTCAGTGCTGGTGCTGGCTGCAGAGCCATCCCTGCCTTTCCAGAGCCCAGGAAACCATTCACAGCCTCTCCTCAATGCTGGTGCTGGCTGCAGAGCCATCCCTGCATCCCTGCCTTTCCAGAGCCCAGGAAACCATTCACAGGCTCTCCTCAGTGCTGGTTCTGGCTGCAGAGCCATCCCTGCCTTTCCAGAGCCCAGGGAACCATTCACAGGCTCCCTCAGTGCTGGTTTTGGCTGCAGAGCCATCCCTGCCTTTCCAGAGCCCAGGAAACCATTCACAGCCTCTCCTCAGTGCTGGTTTTGGCTGCAGAACCATCCCTGCCTTTCCAGAGCCCAGGAAACCATTCACAGGCTCCCTCAGTGCTGGTGCTGGCTGCAGATCCATCCCTGCCTTTCCAGAGCCCTGTCCCAGCCCTGGTGTTAATGAGCCCCAGCAATGGGGCCCTGCTCAGCCAGCAATCAGTGCCCAGCTGGGAAGGTTTTGGCTCCAGCCACCACGAGGTTGCTTTTTTAATCATTATTTTTGCCCTTTATAACTTTTTGGTTCCATTTCCATGATTAAACAGCTGGCAGAGCTTTGATTGCAGAGCTCGCTGAAAGGAGCTCGTGGAGTGTCTGAAAGCTTTTCCAGGGAGGGGGAAAGGCTGAGCTGCACCTCCTGCTCCTCGTGCTCTGTGGTCCTGGAGTGTCCCACTGGGACAGATGGACACCCCAGGAGTGGGGACAGATGGACACCCCAGGATGGAGTGTCCCACTGGGACAGATGGACATCCCAGGATGGAGTGTCCCACTGGGACAGATGGACATCCCAGGATGGAGCGTCCCACTGGGACAGATGGACACCCCAGGAGTGTCCCAGTGGGACAGATGGACATCCCAGGATGGAGCGTCCCACTGGGACAGATGGACACCCCAGGAGTGTCCCACTGGGACAGATGGACAGCCCAGGATGGAGTGTCCCAGTGGGACAGACGAAGTGCCCTGGCAGGAGGAAAGGTGCAGAGGCACAAGCCACAGACTCAGGTCTCACCCCGGTGGCGCAGAATTCCCAAACAGGATCCTTCCCTTTCCACTCACACCCTGATTATGTCCTGGGACTGGTCTCAGAGAAGCTGGCCACAGCAAACAGGTGAAGACAGAGTTCTTAACAGCAGTGATAGCCCATGAATTTACAGAGATGCTGGTTACTGCCACGGATCTCAAGGAGGGAGAAGATTCCTCCCAAACTTGGGGAAGTGCCACTTCTGTGAGACCTCGTGTCACGCCTCGGCACTGGCAGGAATTGGAAATAAATGAAGGCTGGAGATGAAACCATTTCTCTTCCCAGCCCACCCATCATTTATTTCCTCAGCCCCACTTTGCCAAAGCTGCTGTGTTTGAGACAAATTGTGTTTAATTAGGAGGAGGTGGAGACCTTTAGGCAACGCTCTTCAATCAAAGTGCCTCGAGGAACTAATCATGGAAATGCAAAAGCACAAGGGCTGGGAGCTGTTCCCGCTGCTGACTGATTGTCAGAGGGGAGGGCTCCTGCTGCAAAAGCTCTCCTCATTTAGACCTGTGCTCAACACACTCTGGAAAGGGTGTTTGTGGTGGGGGCATTGCACTGCTCTGTAAATACTGAGCTCATCTGAGTATGAAATGAAAAATAAAAATATAAAAAGTATAAAAAGCAGAGCAATTTTCAGTAAGTATTGATAAAAAATGTTACTACCCTAAAAAGCACAGTTGTCTTTTTTTATGATCAATACTTAGGATGCAAGATGTTCAACCACACAAAGGAGTTTGCTGGGAATAACTCTTGGAGATGTTTAGGGTTGGCTCCAGTCTAAAATCGGGGATTTGGGGTGTGTCATTCACTGTTCAGGGGATCAGGGCTGTTTCCAGGGCAGGGAGGATTTATTTTACCAGGGATGGAGAGACAGGGCACAGGGAATGGCTGCCAGTGCCAGAGGGCAGGGCTGGATGGGATCCTGGCAATGAGGAATTGTGCCCTGGCAGGGTGGGCAGGCCCTGGCACAGCTGGGGCTGCCCCTGTATCCCTGGCAGTGCCCAAGGCCAGGCTGGACACTGGGGCTGGAGCACCTGGGACAGTGGGAGGTGTCCCTGCCATGGCAGGGGGGGCACTGGAGGGGATTTGAGGTCCCTTCCACCCCAGCCCATTCTGGGATTCCATCACAGAAATAATTTGGAGCCCTCGGTGGAATCCAGGCAGGTTTCACCCCTGCAGTGGTTCCCAGTTTCTGGGAGCCTTCCAAGCAGCTCCTTGATGGCAATTCTGGATTTTGCAGCACAGGACTTTCACCTGACAGAGTGAGCCTTGCACAGTCCAGCTGTTAGGGGGATTCTCTGCAATTCTGACATTTTGAACCCTTTGAAGGATATTTAACTATTCCATTGCAACCTGCTTTGGGTTTGGTTTTTTCCTCAAATCTTTCCTTTGATTGCCTGTTGTGTTTTCCCCCTTTTTCCTCCCTCAAAATGATGATGGGACATGATGATCTTAGTGCTCTTTTCCAGCCTTAGTGATTCCAGGATTCCATGGTTTGACTGCTCTGGCTGTGTGCGTGGTTTTCCAGGCACAAGTTGCTTTGTCCTTCTGATTACAATGGGAAGAACAGGAGAAGGAAAGAACAGGAATTCAGGGTTTTCCTGCCAGGCTGAAATCCCTGAGCCCATGAGGCAGGGAGGAGGGTTTGGGTCAGGGAAGGCTGAGGATTCTCAGTGAGTGGGAATGGAGCTTAATCACCCTCACAAGCACAGTTTAATTTTTCGATGGATTTCTCATAAAAACCAATTATTATGTCCAAGCCATAAAAAGAAGAGCAAGAATCTGTTTCCTGTGTCCTGGCAGTGATTCCCAGCTATTTCCCACGCTGATGAAATCAATTTATCAATTTATTCCCCAGAGGAACCCAGGGCTCCCCTGCTGCTTCCAGCCCCTCCACCAGGAGGGTCCCCAGGGTGTCCCTGCAGCACTGGGGGCTCAGGGAGGGAGGGGACAGCCACCCCCACGGCCTGGGCAGCTCCTGCTGCTGCCAGGGATGGGCTGCTGGAGGGAATCGATGGGGGAATTCATTGGGGAACTGTGGAATTCGTTGTGGGATTCATTATGGGATTGTGGAATTCATTGTGGAATTCATTGTGGAATTCATTGGGGAATTCATTGGGAAATTCATTGTGGAATTGTGGAATTTATTGTGGAATTCATTGGGGAATTCATTGTGGAATTGTGGAATTCATTGGGGAATTCATTGGGGTATTCATTGTGGAATTCATTGGGGAATTCATTGGGAAATTCATTGTGGAATTGTGGAATTTATTGGGAAATTCATTGTGGAATTCATTGTGGAATTTATTGGGAAATTCATTGTGGAATTGTGGAATTCATTGAGGAATTGTGAAATTAATTGTGGAATTCATTGAGGAATTGTGAAATTAATTGTGGAACTGGGGGCTGTCAGCCCAGCCAGGATCTCCAGCTCCAACCTCCCCTCCCAACACACTGGGCTGCATTGGGAAGGGGTCTCCCCCTGCTTTAATCCTGTAAATCCTGGAACCAGGTGAGCTCAGGTCCCTCCTGAGCCTTCTCTTCCCACGGCTGAACATCCCTGCTTCCCTCAGTTTTGCTCCTGCAGCTGCTCCCCGGCCTTTGGTCACACACCCTGTCCAAAAAGGGCAGGTTTCCATTAAAAACATTGTGCAAAAAGGGAAGGGTTTACCTTAAAACATTAACAGTAAATTAATGTTTTAATTTAACATTAAGAAAGAAAAAGCCAGACGACTGCAAAGCACTTTCCATGCTGGAGCCCCGCACCAAATTTACTTGGGAGTTTAATTCCTCTTTCCTCCTTGTTTATTATCTCATTTCTCTGGCCTTCTGTTAATCCATTTTCTGAATAAATGTTTATTTGCTGCTTTATTTAATTTTTCCCCTGACCTTCACAGCTCCACGTGACCTGGGTGGGAGGAATGAGCTGCTGAGGTGGGGAGCAGCTCTGTGATGGGTTTAATGTGCACTCCAGGCTCAGCAGAGCAGATTTTAAATGCCAAATCTGCTCCTAGATCAGAGTCTTCAGAGGTGTGGGAAGAAATACGGATGCAAAACAAACATGTTTTAATTCCTAATAAATATTAACAGTCCATTGTGATGCTGCACACATATTGGAGACATAATTAATAAATTCCACAGATTTTAGTGATCTGAATGTAATGATCCCTATCAGGCAGTAAATAGTAGAAAAATTAGCAGCATACTGATACAGCAGAAGTCCTGATTTGTGTCAAACTGTGAGGCTCCAGAAATGCTGTGGGAGCCAGTTTCTGTCCCTGGCAGGACGATGTTCCTGGGAAATCCCTGCCGATAACAACATCCACGGTTTGCCATCAGCCCCAGATCAGACTGCATCACTTGTGTCATCTGACAGGATTACCCTGTGCAGCAGGGCTGCAGCTCCCTGCTTGTCTGGGGGTGTTTTAATTAATGGACCTCGCAGATTCATCCCTTCTCTCATTCCGTTTTGGAAATGCATCAGTGCTGTGACCTGCTCAGTGTCATCGTAACGAGACTTACAGACATCCTCAACGAGCTTTGATTTAATTTCCTCGCTGTAAAGCCCAGATTAAAGGAGAGCCCAGTCAATTAGGAATGGAACAAAGCTCGTACTTAAGAGGAAATCACTTAATCTGCGCTCTGTAAGTCTGGAAAATTCTCCACCTTCTACCATGTCACAGCTCCAATCTCCCCGCAGAAAGATGGAAAGTTCCTGGTGGGAAGCCCCAGAATGCAGCAAAAGCCTGCACAGTTCTTGTGGGTCAGATCTTCGTGGCTTCAGCAAAACCTGTGGGGGGATTGGGGCTGGCACACAGCAAAACCAGGCAGAGAAAGCCCCAGCTGGGCAGCACTTGGGCAAGGGGAAGGGACGAGCCCCAAAGCAAGAGGAAACATCACAATAAATGTGTTTTAGTCCTCTGTGAGCAGCTCAGATTCTCCAGGTGCGCACAGAGTGGCTGGAACAGCATCATCAATTTTTAAAAGCACCAGAAAAACCCAATTTTATCTCCTTTGCAAACTGCCAGGAGCAAGCTCAGCCTTCCCTTGAGCAGGAGCATCCACCTTGCAGGAGCTCTCCTGCAGCTCCTGCTCTGCACACACACAGGGGAATGCTGCCTTTGCTTGTGGGGTCTGGAACCCCGGGCTGAGCTCCTGGGCTGCCCCTGGGGAGCTTCTGCAGTGTCCCTTGGGCCCTGTGTGTGCTGGGTCCCTGCCTGTGGCCCCTGTGCCCGTGCTCACAGGGTCTCAGGTTGAGGGAAGAGACGAGGATCTGACTCCATGTTTCAGAAGGCTGATTTATTATTTTATGATATATTTACATTAAAACTATACTAAAAGAATAGAAGAAAGGATTTCATCACAAGGCTGGCTAAGAATAGAAAAAGAAAGAATGATAACAAAGGTTTGTGGCTCAGACAAAGAGTCCGAGCCAGCTGGGCTGTGATTGGCCATTAATTAGAAACAACCACATGAGCCCAATCACAGATGCACCTGTTGCATTCCACAGCAGCAGATAATCAATGTTTGCATTTTGTTCCTGAGGCCTCTCAGCTTCTCAGGAGGAAAACTCCTAAGGAAAGGATTTTCCATAAAAGATGTCTGTGACAGGCCCCAGCCCCCTGACAGCCCTGTCCCTCTCGTTGCAGTCTCTCCCAAGATATTCCGGATCTCCAGCGACATCGTGGTGAACGAGGGCAGCAACGTCACCCTGGTGTGCCTGGCCACGGGGAAACCAGAGCCCTCCATCTCCTGGAGACACATCTCCCCCTCTGGTGAGTGCCTGGGGAGGGGGCAGCAGCACCAGGGCTGTGCCACCCCTGTGCCCTGAGTGAGTCTGGGCTGGGGGCAGGCAGGGCACAGGGACAGCAGCACCAGGGCTGTGCCACCCCTGTGCCCTGAGTGAGTCTGGGCTGGGGGCAGGCAGGGCACAGGGACAGCAGCACCAGGGCTGTGCCACCCCTGTGCCCTGAGTGAGTCTGGGCTGGGGGCAGAGCTGGCACAGGGACAGCAGCACCAGGGCTGTGCCACCCCCGTGCCCTGAGTGAGTCTGGGCTGGGGGCAGAGCTGGCACAGGGACAGCAGCACCAGGGCTGTGCCACCCCTGTGCCCTGAGTGAGTCTGGGCTGGGAGCAGGCAGGGCACAGGGACAGCAGCACCAGGGCTGTGCCACCCCTGTGCCCTGAGTGAGTCTGGGCTGGGGGCAGAGCTGGCACAGGGACAGCAGCACCAGGGCTGTGCCATCCCCCGTGCCCTGAGTGAGTCTGGGCTGGGGCAGGCAGGGCACAGGGACAGCAGCACCAGGGCTGTGCCATCCCCCGTGCCCTGAGTGAGTCTGGGCTGGGGGCAGAGCTGGCACAGGGACAGCAGCACCAGGGCTGTGCCACCCCTGTGCCCTGGGTGAGTCTGGGCTGGGGGCAGGCAGGGCACAGGGACAGCAGCACCAGGGCTGTGCCACCCCTGTGCCCTGAGTGAGTCTGGGCTGGGGCTGGCGGGGCTGGGATGGTGCCTTGGGAGGCTCCTGGAGAAGACCTAGGCAGAGTTACAGGAATAAAGTGGGGATTTGTTAAAGGCATTCACAGGACACACCTTGGGCAGTGCAGGAGCCTGGCCAAGGCTCTACATCAAGATGGATCCTGGGTCACAAGTTCTCACCCTTTTATCAGTTTTGGTCCATTTCCCTGTTGGGGTTCAGTGTCCAGTTCCAGCTCCAGGGGATACAGTCCCACCCTCCCAGGTTGCTCTCCTCCATTCCCTGCTGTTTGCTCTTTTGGGCTGAAGCTGCAGTGGTGTCCTTGGCTCTGGGCTGGGAAAGGATTGTTCTGTGGGACTGAGGAGGGAAAAGGATTGTTCTGTGGGACTGAGGAGGGAAAAGGATTGTTCTGTGGGACTGAGGAGGGAAAAGGATTGTTCTGTGGGGCTGAGGAGAGGAAAAGGATTGTCCTGTGTACCTGAGCTGTGAGGAGAACTTGCTAACATTTATATGAAGTTCAGAGGTGTACACCAATGCAATACAGAATCTGGGAAAACATGAAAGCTCAAACTTCAGGCATCACCACAACACAGGAATGAGGACAGAGCACCCTAAATATGGATATATGTCCTTACATGTGTTGTAATCTCAGTCATGGATCCAACAATTCCAGTTAAAAGCCAAGCTGGGATGAAATGAGGAGCACACAGGGCTCCCTAGAAGTGGGAAATCAGAGTTAAACACAGGAACAGGTCATGCAGTAGGTTTAGTTTGCTGTCATTTCTGCCACTGCTACAGGGTGGGATTTTTGGGGTGTCAAGGTTGGGATTTATGGTCCTGGTGGGTTCCTCACCTCTGAACCATCATTCCATGGTACAGCTTATCAGAATGGTTTTGCTGAACAAATTAAATGATGTGTGTGAAAAATTGTGAACAAAATGGCAACGGAGAGCATCCCTGCTGTTTGATATTTCCGTGTATCCCTTTGGCCCCTCAAAGCACACTGAAAGGAAAGCTTTTGGCCAATGTCAAGGCCACTGCAGCTGCTCCCTGCGAGCAAAGCAGGGCTCTGGGGAGACCCCTGCTCTGGCAATGAGGATTTTGTGCTCCCCAGCTCTGTCCCAGGCACTGCCTCTGTCACTGGGACTCTGCAGTCAGAGCTGGCTGTGCAGAGAGGGATTGCTCTGCTCCCCCAGCCTCTATAAAATCCTGTATTTACAGACCAGAAGGGTTCTGTGGGCTGTGGGCTGCCACAGCCTCTCATCATCCTGAGGAACAGTTGGCTTTACAAAGCAAGATCTGGGAAACAACCCTCACTTTTGACCTTTAAAACAATGACAATGAATTCGGCCTGAAGTGTCCATCAAGGGACTGGAGGAAAAATTCAGTTGTAGCAGAAAATGGATTTTAACTAAATGTCAAATAAAATTTTATTGGAAGCCCTGGTGATACTTTGGATTAATGGCTTAAAGCATTTGAGTGGCTGCAGAAAGGAGCTGGGGTGAAGTTCCTGGAGAGGGAGGAGGAGAAAAGGAGAATTATTGCACTCAGGCCGCAGCAGGGGCCGAGGGGGAGCAGAGCATCCTCATCTGGAGCTCAGGCAAAATGCAGAGGTGGCACCTGGGGACATGGCCAGGTGGATCCAGGGGCTCAGAGGCACTTCCCAGCCCAAATGAATCCGTGGAGATTATTGCAGGGAGCCAGAAGGGCTTTGAGTGACCCCCTGGATGTGCTCCTTGCTCCCAGCCCCATCCAACCCCTCCTGGACACTTCCAGCATCCCTGTGATCTGGGATTCTGTGCCCTGGGCGTTCACAGACGCAGCAGGGGCTGGGGAGGGAGGGCACGGGCTGCAAAGGGCTCCTGCTCACCAACCCTGTCCAGTGTGAAGGGAGCAAGCCCAGTGCTTACTGTAAATCAAAGGTGACTCTGACGATGGGGAGAGAATGATCAGGAGGGCTCCATGGGTATCAGAAGGTTAATTAATTACTTTATTATACTATATTGTATACATTTCATCTAAAGTGAACCTGCCAAGCACTCAACTCTGCTCACACTGCCCAGAATCTTGTGACTGTCACCAAACAGTGCACACCCACACAGAACTGGCCCAGACAGGCCAAGGAAACCAAACACCATCACTTTGGGTAAACAATCCCTACATTGCATTCTGCTTTGGCACAACGCAGGCACAGCAAATGACAAGAATTGTGTTTTCCCTTTCTCTGAGGTTCAGAGAATGTGAATCTCAGAAACCCTTGGGAAGAACTGTGCCTTGCGTTTCTCTGTGAAGAGAAATGTGGCAGCAAGGGCTGGCAGGGGCTGTTGTGTGCCCCGGAGGAGGTTCAGTGCCCAGGGCACCGAACAGGCGTGCCCAGGTGTGCACACCACAGCCCACCCAGCAAACCCAGCCTGGCTCCACCCGGCCAGGAGAGGCAGAGAGTGTTGGTATTCTGCCTGCAGCTCCTCTCCTCCCTCCTGCCTCAGCCTCATCTGCACTTGCTAATTCCTGCCCGTTCTGGCTGTAATTCCCAGCGGCACTAATGAGGCTCCCGGGCAGGCAGCGCATCTCCCATCCAGCACTAAATTATATTAACCAAGCATATTTAGAATATTCTCAAATTGTTTGTCAAAGCTGCTGCTAAAAGATAAGGAACTGAAATCTCTGAATACAAATGACTCAATGTAGACTAATTCCAGGATATGATCATGATTTACATCAACACAGCCTCGACTCGCATGAGGTCGGATTCAATTTTCTGAACAGGAGATAAATTGAACCTTTCGTAGGAATAAAAATAAAATGCATTTCAAGGTGATTTTTAAACTTAGTCCGTAAATTATTGGCCCGGAATCTTTATTGTGCATGTTTAACTTGCAGTCATTATGTAAATGCTCGCGTTCTATAAATATTCATTACGCAGCCCCATTATGTAAATCCAGCAAATCTCCCCACTCAGCGTAACAGCGGCGGGCTGCGGGTTGTAATCTCCAAATCTGTATTGTTGAAATGTCACCCGAATAAATTGCAGGTATTACTTATTTTGTTCTGACATTTCCCAGCAAAGTGCAGCATCGATAGTTTAGGAATGAAGGCAGAATGTTAAAGGATGAAGCTCTGCCAGGGACCACGCTCCAGCTTCAGCTCTGCCGTGTCCCACCGATGCCTGGGCAACGCTCTGCTGGCAGCAGCAGCGGCTGACGCTCAGAGATCTCCTGATAAACGTTTCTCTTTGGCAAAATTCAGGTGCTGTGCATCAAAATCCTTCTCCGCTTCGGTTTTGGCAGGAGTTTCCCACGGGGAGCTTCCCCAGCTGGGGAAGGAAGGGATGCTCAGGGAGGCAGGGACAGTGGAATTAAGGTGAAGGAGGGTCACTTTGGATCAGACACTGGGATGGAATTCTTCCCTGTGAGGCCCTGAGTGCCCAGAGCAGCTGTGGCTGCCCCTGGATCCCTGGCAGTGCCCCGGGCCAGGCTGGACACTGGGGCTGGAGCCCCTGGGACAGTGGGAGGTGTCCCTGCCATGGAACAGTGGAGTGAAATGGGATTTAAGATCCCTTCCAAGCCAGACCATTCCAGGATTTTGGGATCCCTGGTTACTTCCAGCTCCATATTTTTCAGTTCTTCCCTGCTCTCTTTCCTTTTTCTCTCAGTTTAATCTCCATGACTCCTGGTCAGCAATTTTCCCAGAGCAGGAGGATGAGTGGATGTAGGGCTGGGCCTGCATTTGGAGGAGCAGGGCTGCAGACACTGTGGATCAGGGCAGGTTTTCCCACGTGGAATGCAAGGCAGGTCCTTGGCCCCTCGGTGCTCATTCTGCCCACTCTGCAGAAAGAGCACTGCTGATGTTTGAGGGAGGGATTGAGCAAAGCCTCCCTAAATCCCGAGCAGCAGACCCAGCTGGAGGTGAGGCAGCCCTGACAGAGCCCCCCTGCCCCTGACAGAGAGGAGAAGGGCTCTGCTGGAGTGCCAGTGCTTCAGACCTGCATTTCCAGGCTGCAAATCCTCAACTGACAGGAATTATTATCGGATTTCCAGGGCTTTGCCTGTGTGCAAAGGGCCAGCCCTTCAAACGCTCCCTCTGCTGCTTACAGATGGCTTTAAAGCTGGAAGTTTTAGAAAGAAGTTTCTGGCTTGCTTCTTTTTCCTTGCTAACTCCCAAGCAGGGAGCAGATATTGCTGGGGAGGATATTGCTGTTGTTTTGCCCCCAGACCAAAGCAATTGTGCACTGTGGATCTCTGAGCAGAGAGGAGCTGCTCTGCCCCTGCCTCCCCTCCACACAGAGGGGCTGCTCCAGAATTCACCACACTGTGGGAAGGACCTCAGACTGCACTCCCCTGACTCTGCAGCTCCAGGTTCCATTGGCAGGGGCTCCACAGCCTGGCAGTGACCTCCTGGCCCAGGCTGCTTTGGCACAGAGAGCTCAAACCCAGGGATTATTTTCTCCTGGGTCAGGAGTCCTGGAATGGTTTGGGTTGGGACCTCAGAGCCCACGCAGTGCCATGGCAGGGACACCTTCCACTGTCCCAGGGAGCTCCAAGCCCTGTCCAGCCTGGCCTGGGACACTGCCAGGGATCCAGGGGCAGCCACAGCTCCTGTGGAAGGCTCCTTTGTGTAGCCATGATATTTTCTGAAAAATCCTTTCCTTAGGATTTTTCCTCCTGAGAAGCTGAGAGGCCTCAGGAACAAAATGCAAACATTGATTATCTGCTGCTGTGGAATGCAACAGGTGCATCTGGGATTGGGCTCATGTGGTTGTTTCTAATTAATGGCCAATCACAGTCAGCTGGCTCGGACTCTCTGTCCCAGACACAAACCTTTGTTATCATTCTTTCTTTTTCTATTCTTAGCCAGCCTTCTGATGAAATCCTTTCTTCTATTCTTTCAGTATGGTTTTAATGTACTATATATCATAAAATAATAAATCAGCCTTCTGAAACATGGAGTCAGATCCTCGTCTCTTCCCTCCTCCTCAGACCCCCTGTGAGCACCGTCACACTTTGGAGGAAGCTCTGGTCAGCTGGAGGCATGGATGAGCAATGTTCCCTGGAAAACACCCAAAACCTGCACTCCCTGGGGTGTGGGATTGTGACGGTGCTCACAGGGGTTCTTGGATGAGGGAAGAGACGAGGATCTGACTCCATGTTTCAGAAGGCTGATTGATTATTTTATGATATATATTACACTAAAACTATACTAAAAGAATAGAAGAAAGGATTTCATCAGAAGGCTGGCTAAGCTAAGAATAGAAAAAGAAAGAATGATAACAAAGGCTTGTGCCCTCGGACAGAGAGTCCGAGCCAGCTGGGCTGTGATTGGCCATTAATTAGAAACAACCACATGAGACCAATCACAGATGCACCTGTTGCATTGCACAGCAGCAGATAATCAATGTTTGCATTTTGTTCCTGAGGCCTCTCAGCTTCTCAGGAGGAAAAACCCTAAGGAAAGGATTTTCCATAAAAGATGTCTGTGACACTGGGGGATGGCTCAGGTGGCCTTGGCTCCTCCACCAGCCCTTCCTGAGAGCAGTGACATTCATGGGGCGCTGCTGATGGCCTGTCTGGGTCAGCCCTCCTGCAGCCTCTCAGGGAGCTGAGGGTTTTTATGAGCATTTGATAGGAATTTCATGGCCCGCTGGTTATCCTGGAGGGATTGTTCAGCTGATGAAGGCATGGCTTGTCATTAAATCAACGGCGCCTGCTATCAAACACGGGGATTAATTAACAGTTTAAAGACAGCAGAGCACCCAATGGACACGGCTGGGTGGGATTCCTCCCTTTGCCTTTGGATCAGCAATAAAATCACTCCCAAAATGACCTCCCAAGCCACAGCTCTGTGTGAGAAAGGCCACATCCCCCTGGGCTCAGTTATGGGGGATTTTGGCCTTTTCTTTTTAACAGGACTTGTAGGTTCCAGCCCCGGGGGGTTTGGTATCAGGATCCAGTTAAGTGACATCCAGCGCCAGGAGCCACTGCTCTGGGAGAGGTGACATTACCCTGCAGCTGGGCCTTTCTGAGGGACACTCCTCAGAACGGGCCATTTCAGACCTTTGAGCATCCCTTCAGGAGCAATTAAAGGCGTTCCTGGAAATCCTCAGGCCGTCTTAAAATCCTTTAAAGAATTCACTTTAAAATACACTTGTCAGGAGAAGAATACCCCAGCTAAGATGGTCAAATAATTGGGGCTTTGTGGAGGAACTGAGGGACAAGAGTGAGATCAAAATCTTAGAGAGATACAAGCTAAAACTGCCCAAAAGCATGGCACAGAAACGAGCAGGATCTCTTTCTTTTTGACAATTTCATGACAAATGGGAAGCATTTCTTACTTTTCAATAAAAGCAGATGAACTCATTAATAACTCATAGAATGCAATGAAAATGGGAGTTTTAAATGCAGGCTGAGCTTATTCCCACAGACACCAGTTCATTTTTACCTGAGAAATGTTGCACTTTTGAAGGAGCAGCGTGTGGATCTCAGGAGATATGTCAGAGCTCCAATTATCAGAGCCAGCCCAGCGCTTTCCCCTCTTTCCAGAGCCAGCCAAGCCCAGGCTTGTGCAGATGCACCAATAATTCACCTCTTGATGGCCACGACATAAGAGCTCTGCCTTGTCCCCACTGCCCACGTGGGCTTTTCCCAGAGCTCCCAAAGGCACAGTTATTAACAGCCAATTAAAGGCTTTCAGGCTGGGGAAACACTTCCAGCAAGGCTTTTAAACCCTTATGCCTGTAATTTCCAGCACCTGTGGTGCTGGCTGCTGTGAGAGGCTGTGCTGCAGTAATGATGGCACTGAACTTTTTGGGGTTTGTGATGTGGTGAGCGCCTTGTGAGGAACCCAAACCCATTCACTGACCATGGAGAGGCCGGGAGCACAGCTGGGAGCAGGAGCAGCTCCAGGTGAGGGACACCAAACACTCCCTGCCAGCTGGGAACAGCAGGGGAAGGCTGGGAGGGGCTGGGGAGGTGCCTGTGCCCCGTGTCAGGGGGGGACAGATGTGTTCTGGAGCAATTCCTGGTGGTTCCAGTGTTCTGGAACAATCCCTGGTGGTTCCAGTGTCCCTGGGGCTGGGTCAGTGTTCTGGAACAATTCCTGATGGGTTCCAGTTGAGCTGGGTCAGTGTTTCTGGCTGTGAACAATTCCCAGTGGGTTCCAGAGTTCCTGGGACAATTCCCAGTGGGTTCCAGTTGATCTGGGCCAGTGTTCCTGGGACAATTCCCAGTGGGTTCCAGTTGATCTGGGCCAGTGCTCCTGGGACAATTCCCAGTGGGTTCCAGGTGATCTGGGCCAGTGTTCCTGGGACAATTCCCAGTGGGTTCCAGTTGATCTGGGCCAGTGCTCCTGGGACAATTCCCAGTGGGTTCCAGTTGATCTGGGTCAGTGTTCCTGGGACAATTCCCAGTGGGCTCCCGGGCACGGAGCAGGCTGGACACCAACGTTTCAATGTTTCTGTGTGGCTCTCTGTCCTCTCCCAGCAGGGAGATCTCTGCCTGTCCTGGGAATCACTCAGGGACTGTCCTTATTCCTGTGTGACACCCAGATCCCATTCCTCTGGGTCCTGTGGCCGAGGAGAGCTGTTAATTACTGGATCCAGTTAATTATAGGCTGGGATCAGCCTCTCCAGGAGTGGCTTTGGTCCCTGCAGCTGGCCCTGGGCTGGCTTTGCCCCACCCTGCAGGGCAGGCTGGGCTCTGCAGACCACCAGCACTGAGGGATGCTGAGCTCTGAAGGCAGGAATGGGGCAGTGCTGGGCTGCTTTGGGTTGGAGGGGATTCACAGCTCATCTTATCCACCCTGCCACGGCAGGGACGCCTTCCCCTGTCCCAGGGTGCTCCAAGGCCTGTCCAGCTTGGCCTGGGACACTTCTGGGGCAGCCACAGCTGCTCTGTTCTGTGGCATCCATCAGGTACAAATTACCCTGGTGTATCTCGGGGTTGTTGAGCTTCTCTGTGGAGCTGGGTCAGGAGAGAACCTCTGGCCAGCTCCAGGAGTCTGGGGGCGTCACCTCCCTCGGAGCTGGGGCTGCTGCGTGGAGCTGCTCTGGCTGAGCCTGTGAAACTCGGGCTGCTGTGCAGATGTTGGACTGCAGGAGCTGTGTGCTCGGCCTGCAGTCATTTCCTCCTGTGGTTCTCTCATTGCAGCCAAGCCCTTTGAGAGCGGGCAGTACCTGGACATCTATGGCATCACCAGAGACCAGGCTGGGGAGTACGAGTGCAGCGCAGAGAACGACGTCTCGGTCCCGGACGTGAAGAAAGTCAAAGTCACAGTAAACTGTAAGTGCTGCTATTTGTTATTCCCTCGGTGTGCTGGACAAGGAGAGTCTGCAGCAGCAGCAGGCTGGAGCTGCTGGCTGGGTCACAGTGGCTGAGGGGCCGTGCTCTGTCCCCCGGGTGTCACTGAGTGAGTCAAGGTGCAGACTCTCATTTCTGGGTGATGATCTGAGCAGCTGCTGGGGGCTGGCTGGGTCACAGTGGCTGAGGGGCCGTGCTCTGTCCCCTGGGTGTCACTGAGTGAGTCAAGGTGCAGACTCTCATTTCTGGGTGATGATCTGAGCAGCTGCTGGGGGCTGCTCTGGATGTTGGGCTGAGCCCTTCCTGGTTTCTCTTGTCATGGTGGTGCTGTAAGTGAAGTGAGGAGCTGAGAAGCTCTGCTTGGGTCCCTGGATGGGTCCTGACCTCCATGGAGTGTGAGCTGCTCCCCAGGGAGGCCGCTGGGGCAGAGGGACCCTGCTGCGGGCACCTGCTGGGTGCTGGTGACACCAGAGCTCTGACCTGCTGGGATCTCCACACCAGGGAGGTGCTCCCAGCTTGGGTCTGAGTCTGATCGAGCACTCAGCGTGATATGAAATGCTCTTTTCCCCTCCAACGTGTGAGAAAACTCAGGCACGGCAATGTGAATAATTTCTCCTGTTCATGCTAACAGTTTTCTTTTGTTAACCTCAATTACCCAGCGTGTGATTTGTTTCTGGCTTTGGAGTCGCTGTGGCAGCTTTATTGGTCACAAATACGAGATGTCAGCGTTGTGTCTCCCCCATAGGCCTTGTCCCAGCTGATGTGGCAGCAAAGCCCCTCATGCCCTGTCACTGTGGGGCCACTGCTGTCACCTGGGGCACTCCCTGCTGCCCAGACTGCTCTTGTTCATGGGGCCAGGGCTCCTGGGGCACAGGGGACAGTGCAGTGGCACTTCTGGAGGAGCTGGATGTGCTCCAGGGCTCCTGGGGCACAGGGGACAGTGCAGTAGCACTTCATTTCCATAACAAAGCGGTAAGAGCAAGGCTCTCTCCCCAGAAATTCCATCCTTTTATTTGGTGCCTGTGGACGTGGGACAGTGGTGGCTTTGGCAGTGCTGTGGGAAGCTTGGATTGATGTCTTGGGGGGCTTTTCCAACCTAAATGATTCTGTGAGTTCTCTTCCTCTGCTGCTGCTCTCACACACTCCTGGTGCTATTCTGTGACTGTATTCCTGGTGCCCTTCCATGGCTGTGCTCCTGGTGCCAGTCCATGGCTGTGCTCCTGGTGCCAGTCCATGGCTGTGCTCCTGGTGCCATCCCATGACAATTCCTGGTGCCCTTCCATGGCTGTGCTCCTGGTGCCCTTCCATGGCTGTGCTCCTGGTGCCCTTCCATGGCTGTGCTCCTGGTGCCATCCCATGGCTGTGCTCCTGGTGCCAGTCCATGGCTGTGCTCCTGGTGCCCTTCCATGGCTGTGCTCCTGGTGCCATCCCATGGCTGTGCTCCTGGTGCCATCCCATGGTTCTGCTCCTGGTGCCATCCCATGGCTGTGCTCCTGGTGCCCTTCCATGGCTGTGCTCCTGGTGCCAGTCCATGGCTGTGCTCCTGGTGCCAGTCCATGGCTGTGCTCCTGGTGCCATCCCATGGCTGTGCTCCTGGTGCCAGTCCATGGCTGTGCTCCTGGTGCCATCCCATGACAATTCCTGGTGCCATCCCATGGCTGTGCTCCTGGTGCAGGGAGGTGTTGGCATGTGGGTGTTCATGGCACAGAGAGGCTGTTCAGCCACCCGGGCAGGGATAGAAATGCCCAGGTTTAAATGAGTCTGTGCATTTCAGGTTTCTGGGCTGGGCAGCTTCCAGCCCTGCACAACCACAGAGCTCCTGGCACACGTGGCGGCTCTAATGACTTACAGGGGGTTCATTACACTGCTTGATACACCAGCAGCTGCATTTTCTACTCAATTTGTGTCTGTCCTCCCTAATTTCCCTTGGAAAAAGGGTGGCCTGAGAATCTGCCTGAATCCCAAAAGGCTGGGGGGGCAGGAGAGGAGAGGAGCCATTGGAGCTGCTGGTTGGTGCTGAAGGAATGCTCCACCAAATCAAGTTAAAATAGATAAGATGTAATCCAATTTCATTTCACAAGTAAATCCTATTAGCATTTTCCATTACATTTTGCAAAGCAAATACTGATTTATAGATTATAATATTGAACCCTGCTTTGAATGAACCAGTGTGTGGATTTAATGTGTCATCTGAAAGCTGGTCTGAAACTCTCCAGGTGCTACTGTCACTTTGCTCATTCTCTCCTGCTCTATTACTGTCATGCTTGAGAAATATTAAAGGCAGCTGCTAAATCCTAGAATTTCCAGTAGAGCTGAGGCCGCAGCGAGGGGATGAGGAATGGGATGTGTGCCTCAGGAAACTGGCATTTATTTGCATTTACTTCAAAGTGTCAGCTGTCTAAATAAATAGGAAATGTGGGTTTACAGTGGAGTGGCATTGCAGAATTCCCTTTTGTTAGGATAATCCACGCTAAGGGTCAGTTTGCCTGTAATTGTACCTTGGACAGCTCTGCTGCAGCTGGAGCTGTCAGACTTGACTGAATCAAGATCCAGTAGTGGCTTTGGGGAGGGAAAGGACATTTTTGAGCTCATTCCTGGGTGGTTTTGTGCAGTTTTAAGGGTACCTTTTCCATTTCCCTGTGTGATTTCAGGGTCCTCAGCTCTGGCTGTGTGTCCCTGAGCCCTGCCCAGCAGAGCAGGGGGGAGCAGAGCAGGAGCAGGGCTTGGCACACCCCGTGCCCCCCTGAAGGCACTCTGAGCTCAGCTGCAATGCTGGGCTGCCCAGTCCATTCCTGGGAGCCTGCTGGCCAAGCTCACCTCCTCACTGTGGTGCAGGTGCTCTGACAGCTCTGTCACAGCATTTCCAGGGGCTCTGCACACACTCCCTGCCTGCCTGGGACAGCTTCCCCCAGGCCGTGCTGCCTGCCCAGCACTCACACTGCAGACCTGCATCTGCTTAATTCAGCCTTGTAGGAAGTTTCTGAAGCTCATTAGGCTGATTAAGTTGGAATCAGTTTGGTTTATCCAGGTATTCACTGCGTTGTTCTTTCCTTGTCCTAGCCTGGGACACAAACCAAAGGATTGGGGTCACTGGGTTGGTAAAATCTTGTGTTTGGAATGATTGTGTCCCAGAGCTTGGAACTGCTCTCAGGAAAAGGGTGACTCGTGGGGGTGTCCTGTGCAGGGCTCAGGGCTGGACCATGATCCTCACGGATCCCCCAGCTCAGCAGGTTCTGTGATTTAACCCTTTCCTTTTCATGCACGTGCTTTGTGTCCTTCAGCAAATCCTCTCAGTCTGGGTTTTCGGAGCTTTATTCCCAGCCTTGTCGGGTTCTCCTGCGCCTCTGGAGCCTGGGTCTGTGTGCTGGGAGCAGGTTCTGCATTCCCTGGAACCCTGGGTGGACATCCCAGCCCTTCCAGGAGCTCTCAGCCAGCCCGGTGGGGTTTGGGGGTCTGTTCCAGAGACACATCCTGGGATGCTTTGATCAGGGATTTCTCTGGGATGCTTTGATCAGGAATTTCTCTGGGATGCTTTGATCAGGGATTTCTCTGGGATGCTTTGATAAGGCGTTTCTGGCAGTGGGGTTTTGCCGGTGCAGGGATGTGTGAGTTCTTGTTGGGAATTTTAAGTGAGGTGTTTGTTTTCGCTTGGCCAGGCTGGGCTGTGCAGAACAGCTCCCCTCATTAGCATTTCTCCCCTCATTAGCATTTCTCCCCTCATTAGCATTTCTTCGAAGGCTCCTCGCTGTTGCTATGGTGCTTTGCATAACATTATGGATAATGCTGCGATTTTACTTTGAAATCAGACATCCTGTACAAGCCACGCCGGCCTAATTAAATCTGTAACCTTAAATCTCCTGGGGAAAAACACTGCAGGACTTGGGGCTTGCTGGGCCGCCAGTCCCTTGGACATGTCACTGAGATTTTCCCAGGAGATGTGCCCCATTCCTGACCGAGGATCAGCATTTCCTGGGCAAGGTCTTGAGTTTGGATTCAAGAAGGAAAATTGCCTCGGTTAAATTATTAAGTATGAATGCAAAGCCCACATATTTCCTGGAGGTCTCAGTCCTCCTCTGCTTTGGCACCAAGTATAAAATTGCTCAGAGCAATTTAATTTTAATTTCCACTTAAATAAAAGAGAGGGGAGGAGGGGGCTTCTTCTGAAGCAGAAATCAAGAACTCTGATTCTTTCTGTTTTTAATGGCTCCCGATTTGCAGCTCCATCTTTACATCCCTAAGTTTGGGGTTTGGGGTTAAGGTCAGCCCTGTCTTTAGGAGCCAAGCTTCCCTGCCAGGGGTTTTGCTGCTTCCCCAGGTCTCAGCAGCATTCCAGAGGGGAGTGAGTGGCCCTGGGGGCACTGAGTGGCACTGGGGACTCCTGGCACTCTGCTCCTGGCTCATGGTTGGCTCTCTCCAGGGAGCAGGGGGACCCAGTGCCCAGTGGGGTTTGCAGGACGTGCCCTGCTCTGGGGTGTGTGGGTGCTGCTGGGCACATCCCCAGGCCCCAGCCCTGCCCCTGCCCGTGCCAGCTGTGCCAGGGCACGGCTCCAGCCTGCCCTGTGTGCCACACAGGGTCTGATGTGCTGTGGGAAGGCAGCCGTGAGGGCTGGCCCCCTTTGTTTGGGGTTCCTGTCCCCAGCTGCTGCAGCCATGGGCAATGCTGTGTCCTCCCTTCTGCTCTTCCCACCCAAAAACATCTGCAGGGGAGCACAGCTGGAGCTGGGCTGCTGCTCTGCGTGGGGACAAGGGTCCTGCTCCCTGACACGTGCTGGGGACAGGGGATGGCTCCTGCATGGCACAGTGGCACCGTGCAGTGCCAACCTGGTGGCACATTGCTGGGGACATTGGTGGCTTCTGCATGGGACAGTGGCACCATGGCCAGGCTGGGAGGTTCTGCTGTGGCTGTGCAGGTTCTCCTGTGGCTCTGCAGGTTCTGCTGTGCCTGTGGCTGTGCAGGTTTTTGGGAGGGCTGTGGCTGTGCAGGTTCTGCTGTGGCTGTGCAGGTTTTGCTGTGGCTGTGCAGGTTTTTGGGAGGGCTGTGGCTGTGCAGGTTCTCCTGTGGCTGTGCAGGTTCTCCTGGAAGGCTGTGGGTTCTCCTCTCAGCCCAGCCCAGCTGCTGGCTGGCTCCTCCTGCTCCACACTACCCTGAGTGTGCAGATGGGACCCTGTGCAGCTGCTCCAGCCCTGAGAACCCTCACATTGGAGATCCTGCTGCAATTGGAGGGCATGGGGAGGCTGTCAGGGCAGTGGTGGAGGGGACACCTTTCCTGCAGCGCATCCCACACTGCTGGAGCAGAGAATCACCAGCAGCCGTGTCTGTGGGCTCAGGGTGTGAGGACTGAGCTGCCCACTGGGCTGAGGGAGGGGAGGGGGCAGCACAGCCCTGGTGGAAATTCAGGTTGTGGTTCAAGTCAAGGCCAGCTGAGCTGGGTTTGGCTGCAGCCACCAGTCAAGGGCTGCCAGCAAAATATTTCAGGTGAAGCCAGTGCAAATAACAGGTTTGGGTTGTTGGTTTTTTACATAAGATAAAGGTCTTTGGAGAATTCCTGCAATCCTATAAATTGGAGGTTTTGTTCATGCACAATGTCATCAGTTGGGTGTTTGGTTATTTTTTGCTTTTTGGGTTTTGTCTTGTTATTTTTGGTCACCATTAGGACTAAATTGTTATTTAGCTCATTTGCAAGCTGGTCTCATCACTGAGAACCTTTCTGAGCTTTGTGATGTGCTATCTCATAGCAACACAATGAAAAACAGCTCGCACCAATCCCGAAAGAACTGCTCTGACAATTAAAGCCACCTCAACTGCTTGGTGAGCAGCAACATTGCTGCTTTGAAGAAAACATTTCCCTTCCCTGGTGGAGAAGGAAGCCCCCTGTAAAGCAGTGGTTGTCATTTAATGTCCTTCGGGTGCTTTCATTAACAGGAGTCAGATTAGAACGGTGTGGCTCAGGTTGGAGACTGGAGTGCAGTTTGGCTCTTGAATTCCCGTTGATTTCTTTGGGGGGTGGTTTGTGCAGAGGTTCTGCCAGCTCTGGGTGCCTCCTGCAGATCCCTGCAGATCCCTGCAGATCCCTGCTCATCCCTGCTCGTGGGGCAGCATGGCAGGGCTGCTGCTGCTGTCCCTGCTGGGCAGGGGGCACTGTGCTGGCACAGCTCCTCACAGGGGCTTGGCAGGGCCACAGCAGCTGCAGGGTCAGCACTCAGATCTCCTGAAACATAAGGAGGTGGTTTGCACCTTCCTGAGAAACCTCTGCTTGCTCTGCCAGGAGGTGGTGGTTGGAGCCAGCGGTGCCAGGGTGGGACAGGTGTGCCAGGACAGTGAGTGCTGCTGTCCTTGGGGTGCCAGGTGTGCCAGGGACAGTGAGTGCTGCTGTCCTTGGGGTGCCAGGACAGTGAGTGCTGCTGTCCTTGGGGTGCCAGGTGTGCCAGGACCGTGAGTGCTGCTGTCCTTGGGGTGCCAGGTGTGCCAGGACCGTGAGTGCTGCTGTCCTTGGGGTGCCAGGTGTGCCAGGACCGTGAGTGCTGCTGTCCTTGGGGTGCCAGGTGTGCCAGGGACAGTGAGTGCTGCTGTCCTTGGGGTGCCAGGACAGTGAGTGCTGCTGTCCCCAGGTGTGCCAGGGACAGTGAGTGCTGCTGTCCTTGGGGTGCCAGGTGTGCCAGGACAGTGAGTGCTGCTGTCCTTGGGGTGCCAGGTGTGCCAGGGACAGTGAGTGCTGCTGTCCCCAGGTGTGCAGGGACAGCAGGGCTGCTGTCCTCAGGGTGCCAGCACCTTTGATGCCTTGAGAGCATCACCATCTCAAAGTTACAGGGCAGAGTTACAGGAACAAAGTGGGGATTTATTAAAAGGCCTTCAATGGATACACCTTGGGCAGTGCAAGAGCCTGGCCAAGGCTACACCCAGGATGGACCCCAGGTCAGGAGTTCTCACCCTTTTATCAGTTTTGGTCCATTTCCCTGTTGGGGTTCAGTGTCCAATTCCAGCTCCAGGTTGTGCAGTCCCACCCTCCCAGGTTGCTCTCCTCCATTCCCTGCTGTTTGCTCTTTTGGGCTGAAGCTGCAGTGGTGTCCTTGGCTCTGGGCTGGAAAAGGATTGTTCTGTGGGACTGAGGAGGGAAAAGGATTGTTCTGTGTGCCAGAGGAGAGGAAAAGGATTGTTCTGTGGGGCTGAGGAGAGGAAAAGGATTGTTCTGTGGGACTGAGGAGGGAAAAGGATTGTTCTGTGGGGCTGAGGAGAGGAAAAGGATTGTTCTGTGGGGCTGAGCTGAGAGGAAAAGGATTGTTCTGTGGGACTGAGGAGGGAAAAGGATTGTTCTGTGTGCCTGAGCTGAGAGGAAAAGGATTGTTCTGTGGGACTGAGGAGAGGAGAAGGATTGCTCTGTGGGACTGAGCTGAGAGGAGAAGGATTGTTCTGTGGGGCTGAGCTGAGGGGAGAGCTGCTGACACTTTATATGGAGTTCAGAGCTGAACACCAGTTCAGTGCAGAGTCTGGGAAATGTGGAACACTGCAAAGGCAGCTGGGGCAGGGGAGGTTTGGGTATCAGGGAATGTTTCCCATGGAAGGGGTGGCCAGGCCTTGGCAGAGGGTTGCAGTGCCCATCCCTGGAGCGCACTCAGAGCTCTGGGCTGGGGACAGGGTGGGCAGGGGGCCCAGCTGGGACTCGGTGACTTTGGAGATCCTTCCCCACCTGATTCTGCGAGAGCAGCCATGAGACACTGCCCCAAAATGGGTGGGAAATACTGTAACCAAGGTACTGCTGGTTTTTATAAAGACACCTCGTGAAGCTTTCAGGCTGTTGCTGGTGAAAGTGCTGCACCAGCCCCTGGGTCTGTGGGCAGGACAATGCATAGAAGGGGTTTTGGGAGGTTTTATCCACTGCCCTGCTCTTGCTGTCACTTTAAAGCCAAAGAGAGGTTCCAGGGAGGCTCTGGACACCTCTGTACATCCGAGTGTGCTGGAGCCCCTCTTGTCCCACCTGGGGACAGCAGGAATGTGCTCCTGTGACAGCGTTCACAGGGGTCCCAGGATGAGGGAAGAGACGAGGATCTGACTCCATGTTTCAGAAGGCTGATTTATTATTTTATCATATATATTACATTAAAACTATACTAAAAGAATAGAAGAAAAGGTTTCATCAGAAGGCTGGCTAAGAATAGAAAAGAAGGAATGATAACAAAGGTTTGTGTCTTGGACAGAGTCCGAGCCAGCTGGGCTGTGATTGGCCATTAATTAGAAACAACCCCATGAGCCCAATCCCAGCTGCACCTGTTGCATTCCACAGCAGCAGATGATCAATGTTTGCATTTTGTTCCTGAGGCCTCTCAGCCTCTCAGGAGGAAAACTCCTAAGGAAAGGGTTTTCCATGAAAGATGTCTGCGGCAGCGCTCCCCTCCAGGGCTTTGGCCCCTTGAGGGCTCCGTGTGCTGCTCCCCTCGTCCCAGAGGTGCTGGGCTCCCATCTGGGGGGTGTGGAGCCCCCAGGGGCTGAGCAGGAGCTCCCTGGCAGCCAGCCCTGCCTGCTGCAGGTGCCTTTCCCTCTGCCAGCTCCGGCCTCCAGGTGATCCCACTTTAATCACCGGTGAAAATACAGCTCTGGAAATTGAGGCTTTAATGGAAATGAGTCATCTCTAAAGAGCTGCTGCATTGGAAGCAGCAATTTGGAACAGGGCTGTGTTAGACTCCGGGCTAGAGCCAAAATTAATGGAGAGCTCTCCAGCTTCCAGGAGTGTTCCCCTGCCAGATCACTCTCCAGCAAAAAACAATTACTTAAAATATTTCCTAATAGTCAACAGATTGCAAAGCAATATTTCTGCCTGTGATTGCATTGTGCCTGGCTGCTGTGGGGCCAGACTGAGGGCTCCTGTCCCTTGCAGAGCCTTTGAGGTGATGGTCAGAGGGGTCTGAGAGCAGCTGCTGGGGCCACAAAAAGCCAGGTCTGAGCAGTGTCAGCCTAGTGCAACTCTCCATCCCTTGATATTTTATTTTTCATGGTTTTTTATCCCAGTAATTGCAGTTTGAAATGGTTCTGCACTAGGAATGTGCTGTAATGACATTATTACAACCTGCTTCTTCCTGGGGTTCAAATACCTGCTGTGGTGGCAAAGGTGTGGTGGAGGCAGCAGATGGGAGCCACAGGAGCTTTGAGAAGTCCCCTCTTGCTTTTATGGTTTGAAAGAAAGCTGTGCTGTGGACGCAAAAGAGAGGAAAAGCTCCCAGCATCACTCCCCAGGCATCAGAATCCATGGAGCTGCTTCTCTTCTGCTCTCCTCAGATAAAACCACAGTATTTTGAGGCTAGAGTGGCCTTTTCTGCAGCTGAGGTGCAGAGCAAGCCCAGGCTCTGTGATGGAAGGTGGTGCCCCAGGCAGGGCCAGGACCATCACAGAGCCCGTGGTTCTGCTTCCTGATCGTGGGAGTCACTGCTGGGCTGGCAGAGCTCAGCTCACCTGGGAAAACTCCCTTCAAAATGCTCCATTTCCAGCGCATTGGGAACAAAACTGTGACATGGGGGATGTGTCACACCCACGTGTCCTGCTGCTCCTGCACCGGCTGGGATCGGTGCCCAGGAGGGCCCTGGGCAAGGGAGAGGTCAGGGGTTGCTCCTAAGGCAGAGATTTCCTGAGCAGGGAGCTCCCAGCAAAAGCCAGCTCTGCACCCAGGCGTGTGCTGGGCATCTGCTGTCCCTCCCTGAGGAACGGGTGACATCCCTGGAACGGGTGACAGTCCCTGGAATGGGTGACAATCCCTGGAACGGGTGACAATCCCTGGAACAGGTGACAATCCCTGGAACGGGTGACAGTCCCTGGAACGGGTGACATCCCTGGAACGGGTGACATCCCTGGAACGGGTGACAATCCCTGGAACGGGTGACAGTCCCTGGAATGGGTGACATCCCTGGAACGGGTGTCGTCTCTGGAATGGGTGACATCCCTGGAACGGGTGACAATCCCTGGAACGGGTGACAATCCCAGGAATGGGTGACATCCCAGGAATGGGTGACATCCCTGGAGCGGGTGACATCCCTGGAATGGGTGACATCCCTGGAACGGGTGACATCCCTGGAACGGGTGACAATCCCTGGAATGGGTGACATCCCTGGAATGGGTGACATCCCTGGAACGGGTGACATCCCAGGAACGGGTGACATCCCCGGAACGGGTGACATCCCTGGAATGGGTGACATCCCTGGAACGGGTGACATCCCCGGAACGGGTGACATCCTAGGAATGGGTGACATCCCTGGAGCGGGTGACATCCCAGGAACGGGTGACATCCCCGAAACGGGTGACATCCCTGGAGCGGGTGACATCCCAGGAACGGGTGACATCCCCGAAACGGGTGACATCTGTGGAACGGGTGACATCCCCGGAACAGGTGACATCCCTGGAACGGGTGACATCCCAGGAACGGGTGACATCCCAGGAACGGGTGACATCCCAGGAACAGGTGACATCCCAGGAACGGGTGACATCCCTGGAGCGGGTGACATCCTTTGCTGTCGCAAGGACACGAAGCCATGCCCTGGGACAAGCTGGGCAGCCTGGCGTGCTCCTGGAGCCCAGCTCTGCCTCTCCCAGGTGGGCAAGCCCTGCCAGAGCCACACCCAGGGGGATTTTGCAGTTCCATTTTCAAATTTCAGTTTTATTTTTCACTGCACAGACTCTTTCTGGAGTGAAAGCTTTCCTGATTTCAGCAGAGGCCATGGCTCTGGCCGTGCCACTGTCACCTCCCAGCAGAGCTGGGCAGGGCCAGGCCAACCCTCCCTTTGTGCAAACTGCGCTTCTTTTTAATACAGAGCAAGAGCTTCGAGACCTTTCATGGCTCCCTCTCGTTCTTCATGAGCTACATATGTACATCAGCTCCAACACTCTGTCAGGGAACAGGGGTTTTCAATCAAAAAGACTGTCAGGAAAGCTGATTCACTAACAAGAAAGCTGTCAAGCTGTGACAGCTGCTGTCTTTGCAACCCCAAACAATCTGTTCAGTGCTAACTGCGACTTATGCTTGCATTTATTATCAGCAGTAATGAGTGCTGGCCCCGGCAGCAGCGCTGGGCTCACCTGGCTGCCTGGGGATGCAATCTCAGCGAGCTGGATGGGAGCCCTGTGCTGCAGAGCAGCTCTGCCTCTGCCCTCTGAGCTCCTGCCCAAACCCCAGGGCAGCCCTTTCCCTGCTTTTGTAGCTCAGTGTGGGTCTGGGGGTTCCATCACTGCTGGGAGCTAACGAGGGCGTGATTTCTGATTTCACCCTTTGAGCTGAGTAATGGATTTCAGTTTAAACACAGCATGTTTATCCACAGAAACGAGTGAAGGAAGTTGGGCTGGTGCTTAATTATCCCAGCACCTCAGAGACCACAAATTCCCACCCTGGGAAGGGAAGGGCAGGGCAGGACCTGAGGGCTCAGGCAGGTGCTGCTGCCCAGGTGTCAGCACTCCCACTGTCAGCCTCTAAAATGAAAAAAAGAGTGAGAAACCTTCACATCTCCCCCAGGCAAAGTCTTCCAGCTCTGTCTCACCATCCCCAAATCTGCTTTGCTGCAGTTCTGGCTGGTTACTGCCAGCCTGGCCCGTGGCAGAGCGGGGCTGGAGCTGGTTCCTCCTCCCGGCTGCGCTGCACGCTGAGTGCTGCATCCCAGGAAATCCCTCCTGCAGCTCTGCTGAGCCAAATTCCCTCTGTCCCCTGAACCCGGGGTGCTCCAGCCGCACCCAGGGGTGCCCGGCCCTGCACCAGGAGGTTTGCTGTAGGTAACCAGTGTGGGGCACCTCTGGCAGCCCCTGGCTAGCTGTGGCCCCAGGTGAGGGCAATAAATCCATCGGGGAGCTGCAGGGTGGGCTCAGGTGTGTGCTGGTGGCTGTGCTGGGTTTGGGGGGTCACAGCCAGGCCCCAGCTGGGTGTTTGGGGCTGGGGCACTGCGCAGGGGACCCCAGCAGGGTCCCTATCCCGGGAAGGTGCCCCTGGGCTGGTTTGTCCCTGCCCTCAGTGCCTCCTGTGCCCTCCCTGCTGCTGTGGGACTGCAGCAGGGCTCTGCCTGCATTCCCCACCTACCCTCAGGCACTTGGCTCCTTGCTTCCCAACTTTCTTTCCTTGGAAAGCCAGCAGCTTGCTGTAGCTCATCTTCTTCCCAACTTTGCTGCCAAAAGATCTACTTCGTAATTCCTGGAATCCGTTGAAGTCCATCGCTTTTACCTTCCCTGGAGGGAGGGAGGGAGGGAAGCAGCAGAGGCAAAGCCTGCCCTGAGTTCCCAGCCAGGCTCGGGGCCAGCTCTCCCTGCAGGCTGGCACAGCTGTGTGGCAGTGTCCCTGTCCCTGTCCCTGCCCCTCAGTGCCACTCTGGGCTGCTGAGGCTCCTTTGTCCCTGCCAGCCCCGCTGCGCTGCAGCATGCCCTGGGGCAGGAGCTGCTCTGGATGGGGCCGAGGGAGGAGAGTCCTGGCAGCTGGGGCACAATCACAGAACAGGGACTGGCCTGGCCTGGGGGGGACCCACAGGATCGCGGGTCCAGCCCCTGTCCCTGCACAGACACCTCAAAATCCCACCCTGGGCATCCCTGGCAGCGCTGCCCAAACCCTCCTGGAGCTCTGGCAGCCTCGGGGCTGTGCCCATTCCTGATCTGGGCAGTGCCAGCACCCCTGGGGATGAACCTGTCCCAAAATCCACCCTAAACCCCTCGTGGCCCAGCTGAGAGTGGGGACCCTGCCCTGCCCTGGGGTCTGGGGCTGCTCCAGCCCAGCCTGGCTCTGGTGTGCAGCGCTCCCAACCCTGTTTGATCCCAGATCCCCCTGCAGGGAGCAGGGCCAGAGATCCCAGTGCAGGGACACAGATCCCAGTGCAGGGACACAGAGCAGGGACACAGAGCAGGGACACAGATCCCCCTGCAGGGACACAGAACAGGGACACAGATCCCAGTGCAGGGACACAGAGCAGGGACACAGATCCCCCTGCAGGGACACAGAGCAGGGCCCACAGAGCAGGGACACAGAGCAGGGCCCACAGATCCCCCTGCAGGGGCACAGAGCAGGGACACAGATCCCAGTGCAGGGACACAGATCCCAGTGCAGGGACACAGAGCAGGGACACAGAGCAGGGACACAGATCCCCCTGCAGGGACACAGAGCAGGGCCAGCTGGAGCTGCACCCCTTGGGTGCTGCTCGAGGAAGGGGTTTGTGTTCCACACTTGAGCAGCTCCTCTAGTGGGGGATCAAACTGAATTTACAGGGCTGCCTTAGAGGGGATGTGGGCAGAGAAGTGCTTTGCTGGAAAATGAAGGGATTAAAGAGATGCAGCACTGATAGCCGCCAATGGACAGACACACAAAGCACTTCTTCAAACTTGCATTTTCTTCTGCAGCTCCCTCTAGGTCTTTGTTTGCTTTGCTGCTTTTTGGGAGGCTTCATTAAGTTCTTTCCTCTTGGTTTTTTTTATGCCTGAAACACCTGTAAAGCAGACTGTCCAGAGTTCCTCTCTGGCAGCCTATGATTTATTATTTTGTGCTGCTGATTTTGATGTTTTCCACCCACATACCAATCACCCATGGGTTACAAGCTTTGTGGTCAGCACCAGAAGGTTTCCTGCCCAAACCCAGAAATGGCACAGCAGGCAGGGATTTGGGGCGTCCAGTGCAATCCATGAGCTGGGCTGAGGGAGGAGATGTGACATCCTTGTGACATCCCAGTGACATCCCAGATCCCACCAGGGAATGCCTGAGGCTGCTCTCTCCCGAGGGGATGGCACCATTGTTCAATTAATCCATGAGGGGATGGCACCACTGTTCAATTAACCCATGAGGGGATGGCACCACTGTTCAATTAACCCACCTTGAAAGTGCAGGGCTGGGAAAGGGAAGGCATGGGTGGGAAAGGCAAAGCTGAAGGAAGGAACATTTAGATGGGATATTGGGGATATGGGAAGGGATTCCTGGCTGGGATGGAATTCCCAGAGCAGCTGTGGCTGCCCCTGGATCCCTGGCAGTGCCCAAGGCCAGGCTTCACATTGGGAGGCGTCCCTGCCATGGCAGGGGTGGCACTGGGTGGGATTTAAGCTCCCTCCCAGCCCAAACCATCCTAAGATTCAGTGAAAAGCTCAAAAGAGACCCGGTGCTCCATCCAGAACTGAATTCTTACCCCCATCTCCTGTGTTTGCATGTACAATTTATGGAAATGTGCGTGTCAGGATGGCAGTGAGTCCAGATGCTGATAAGTCATGGAGAAAAGCTGGAATAAATCAGCCTGTAACTTGCTGAGCCCAGTGGTTGTTCCAGTCGTGTCTCTCAAATGTTTCTGCACGGCAGAGAAGGTTCTGACATGAGGAGCCCATTATGAAACCACTCCATTAATCTGGGGAGAGGGAGGGCTGCTGCGCTGAATAAATTAGAGAAATTAAATAATCCAGAGTGTCGAAAGCCCATCTTAATTATTTAAAGTACAAGTAACACTGTCTGGCTTGTTACTGCGTTGGTAAAACACTCGGAGGGTGCATATACAGGAAAGAATATATTTGAATATCGCTGATATCTGTTCTTCTGAGCACAAAACACATCTCAGAAAACCTGCTCTCTTACCTGGAATTTTTATCTTAACACCCCGGAAAGCAATTTCACTAACAAAAGATGGCATTAGGATGCCAAATTAAAAGCTGATGAAAATAGGGAAAATAAAAGATCTTTTTTTTTTCTTGACATTTACAATTAATGCCACAGAAATGTTGGTTTAATCAGACAATATGGGGGCTCACAAAGGTGAAATTGGAAGTTTCCAGCCCTGAATGCTCGTGTAAAAGTTAATAAATTCAGCTCGTAATCATTATGCACATGCTAGTTATAATAATTTACTGTCCATACCAAATCTTTATAAGCATTGTAATTAAATATAAAATGCACATTAGAATTATAATGAGTAATTAGGGCAACATAACTAATGTGCCTAAAAGTCCCGAAGCTCATTAAAATGTTAAAGGAGGAAACCTGCTGGAGCTGGAGCTGGAGCATTCCCTGTGCCCGGGAATGCCATGGGTCTAACTCTTCCCTTAGACACTTGGAAGCACAATGGAGATAGTTGGGGTGGGACCAGGTCCAACAGCTCTTTGGGCTGGTTTTGAGCAGAACCTCAGGGGTTAAATTTGGGTTTCCATGCGAAGGTGTTGGGGAGATGCAGAGTGAGAACCAGGGGCTGGTTTGAGTTGGGAGAGACCCTAAAGCCCATCTCACCCCACCCCTGCCGTGGCAGGGACCCCGTCCATAGCCCAGGTCCCGTTCAGCCTGGCCTTGGCACTGCTCTGTGTGGGCTGACACCTGTGTGGGGTGACACCTGTGTGGGCTGACACCTGTGTGGGTCCCTCGTGTGACACCGAGCCCCTGGGGACACCTGGCACCAGCTCTGGGGGGTGCTGAGCCCAGCTCTCCTCCCTGCTGTCGGAACTCAGCACATCCCTCTGGGTGTCCAGAGTCACCAGGACCCTGCCAGGGGCTCAGAGACCCTGGCACACAGCCCAGAACACCTGCGGGTTTGGTTGTGACCCGTGGAGCAAATTGCCAGCTTTGTATGAAGGCCTGAAGGCCACAGAAGTTTAGGTAGTGTAATAATAAAATTATCACTGGGTGAAAAGGCAGATTTTGGGGTTTTTAGAATAAGAGTTTTGGGGACAAGATGGAGGGACTTGGGCGTGTCCAGCCTTTCTTCTTCTTCTTCTTCTTCTTCTTCTTCTTCTTCTTCTTCTTCTTCTTCTTCTTCTTCTTCTTCTTCTTCTTCTTCTCTACCTCCATCTTCTGCTGTGATGTTGGCACTTTGGGATTGGTTTAGAGTAGAAGCTCAGTGTCTAACATAGGTGATAGGTATTGGAAAATTTATAATTATAAATATGTTATACATAGTTTGTAGTATAAAGAGGTAACACTGCCCCCAGGGCAGTCAGTGTGCCTGGAATTGTCCTGCTGAACAGACCTTGGCAGGGCAGGAGAAAAATTTTTATAGATAAGATGCAATAACCAACTCTGAGCCTGAGAACTGAAGAGCTCCGACTCATTCTTCGAACGTGCGGGCCGAAACAGAGACTGTGCACGTGTCTCAGAGCTGCAATAAACTGCAACCTCCCGAGACCCCTTCTGCCACCCCTCTGCCCAGCCCCTGCTGTGGGATGCACAAGTCTGTGTTTCTGGGGACATGTGAGATGTGGCCAGGGCCAGCTGTGTCCCAGGGGACAGACGTGCAGGACGTGGGGAACGCTCCCGCATGGCTGCAGCCCCCAGCCCAAAAGCCTTTCCCAGCAAGGCGCTTACAGCCCGCGGGGAAATCGCTACCGAGCAGTTCCTGTAACTCATTTCCAAGGCAGAAATTAGGCTTTGTTCGAAGTGCCCTGCTCGGCAGGGATGAGACACGGGAGGGGATTGAACAAGGAGCCACTGTGGGGACAAAAACCTCCGGATCTGAGTCACAGGAGCCAGCGCTGCGGGCAGACACAGATAATCACATTTTCCCTCTATCATTTTATTTAACCGTTATTTAGCAGACCCAGAAATGACAAATACATTTTAAATTATTAGTTTTACGCCAGGTTTTCTTGTTGAGATCCCTGTTCGGTTTTACTGCGGTGTCTCGCTCAGCCGTTGATTTGTCTGGATAACGCTGCCCCGGGAGCTGTGGGGGGCTGGCACCCCTTCCCTCCTCCTGCAGCCTCCCCTCCCAGCCTGCCTCCCTCCTCCTGCTGCCCATCTTTGAGCCAAGGTGTTATTTCCTCGCTGGCGTTTATTGCTGCTTGTGCTGGGCTGCTCAGCAGGATCCCTCCCCTCACACCTGGCATGGGGAAGCTCCAGCTGTGGGATTTGAGGGAGGGCTGGAGCTGGACTCTCACTCGTCCCACTCCTCCCTTCAGCCTCAGCCTCTTTTTAACCACATTTCTGCTCCCTGGTGTTTGTCTCTGCCCGTTCAGGCAGCCCTGGGCAGCGCGAGCAGCAGGTCTGGGGTGTGGGATCTCACCTGCAGCTGCTCAGGCTTCCAGGGCTGATGGATTTCTGGCTCCTTAATTAGTGCTCCAGGAGCACAGCTGCATCCCACAGTTTGTCTTTAGAGTAAAAGCCATAAAATAAGCTGACAGTGATAAATCCAGGAGATGGTGGCTCCAACAATCTCTGCTTTGTGTTTCCATGCCTGTACTAACCAGGGATTTCCTGGAGCAGGGAACATTGATTTCCATTCTTGTTTTGAACAAACAGGAGCTGAAATCCTCCTCAAAGGGAGATCTGAGAAAATTCCCTCCTCAGAAGTTTTCCAGTAGTTTCCAAGCCAGCAGCAGAGCCTGGAATTGTTATTTGGAGCTGGGATGCAGCTGGCATCCCCATCCCAGCTGCCCATGAAGCGGCAGTAAGCTTCAGGGTTTTATGCACCAGCTCATCCTGAAACACATTGTCAGGGATGTTCTGCCTTTGTGTAAAAAAGAGCCAGCCAAGCAAGACAAAAATATCCCCAAAACAGCAGGGAGAAGGTGAGCAGGCCCAGGGGGAAGCAGCAAGGTGGTGCCTCTTAGGAACGGGGGCTTGGGACGTGACTCAGGCCTTCACTCATCTCTTATTTGCTCTTCCAGTGGTCACATCTTTGACACAGCCTGGGGGAAGGAGCGGGAACGTTTCACATGTCTCTGTTGTTTTTATGGAGTAACAAAACCAATCTGTGTTTTTTTCTTATGCAGATTATGAAGGAGTCACACAAATTGCTTATACATGTATTCTCCCCTTCAAATGTTAATGTTGCCGGGTGAAAGCTAATGGATTTATGGATTGATTTGCTGTAATCGTTGGATGAGGAAGCTGGAGGCAAGGGCTGAGTGTGCCAGTCTGAGAGGCTGACTGAGGGAGGATGGAAGAGGGAGCAGCAGCTCTGCTTTAGCCCCAGGTGAAGCTCCCTCTCCCAGTTTAGTTAAAATCAGAGATTGTGCTGAGCGCTGTGCTTGCTGTCCTGGCCGTGGCAGCTGCGTTCCCTGAAGATTCCCTTCCTGCAGAGTGGGACAGAGCCCTGCTGGGAGGGGGCACTGGGGCTGTCACTGCCCTGCAGGCTCACAGAAAACGTCCCCAACCTGTGTCATTGACCACCTCCCAGCGACTGGCAAAGGCACGGCTTGCCCTGGCTTTGGGGACAGGAGCCTTTGCAGAGCTGGCTGTGGGGCACTGCCAGGGTAAAGCACACAAAGGAAGATCCCTCAGAAGGGTCTGGGATGATCCACACAGGATTTGGGAACGCCAGAGGCAGTGTAAAGGACAGGGATGCAGAGATAAGGCTGAACAAGGGCTTAGCAGTGCTCAGTCATTGAGTATTTCAGATTTACAAAGCGATTTGGTGGGGTAACAAATCAGTTTACTGTAATTACAGCAACGCTCAACTACAGAGCTGAGATAGCTGCACCGATCCATAATCAATCCACACTCAGGTAAAACCTGGTGTGCACCTGTTTCCAGATGTGGAAACAGCCTCTCCAAATTCCCTGTGCTTCAGGGAGATATTGCCATCCCATCCCTGGGGGTTTGCACCTGGAGGAGGTGGGGATGGCTGGGGGTCACTCAGTGCTGCTGCTCTGGGGCTGAAGGTGCTTCCTGTGGCCACCACCGAGCTCCATCCTGGCCACAGCCCAAGCCAGCACCTCCTGGGCTTCTTCCCAGCTTTTCCAGGAGCTCCTGGCAGGGCCAGGCTCAGCTGGGGCGGTCCCAGGACCCTTCATCACTCGGGTGGTTCAGCCAGGGCTCCTGAGGAGCTCCTGGATCCGGGCTGGGGGAGCAGCACCACGATGTGAGGGGAGCAGAGCGAGGCAGGCAGAGCTCCACGGGCCCATAAACACCTTAAAGCAACATCTGGAGAGCTGCTCGGGAAAAAATAAACAGATTTTTATTTATAAGTTATGTGGTTTGGTTTTTACAGCGTTTTGATGATGCACATAAATTATTGTTTAAAACCAGAGGACGTAAAAAGTTCCAGGAGGAGGCAGTTGTTGCCTTTGATAATCTCTTTCCTGAGGAATTTGCTGTGTTTTATTTTCAGCTGGCGGTTCCTTCTGCTGGCAACTGGAAAACCTGACAATTTCTTTTCATCTTTATTTGTGTCTGTAGTTCTAAGCTCAAAAAGTTTATTACTATTTACAGTGTTTACTATTTAAAAAGACAAAATGCACTTACTGAACAACTCCACACACGGTGGAATGATGGGAAAGTCACTTTTCTCTGATATTTGTGGTTGGCTCATCACTTTGGAGGTTTACTCTGTTAGTTTGAGATCTCAGAGGTTCAGGGTGTGTGCAGCTGATGAAGGAGATCAGGGGTGCTGGCCCTGGGGCTGTGCCACCCCCTCACAGTGACAGAGTCCACCAGTGCTGGGGGCTCCTGCGCCTTTCCCAGTGCTCAGGATTTAAACACTGACGGCTAATTAAAGAATGCTGCGCGCTGTGGGCTGTGATGGGGGCCTGAAAAGCAGCTTTTTGCAGGACTGGATTGTGTCTCTCCACGTCTCAGCTGGGTTCCCACACCAGGCACACGGAGCAGGATGTGCAGTGTGGGATGTGCAGTGTGGGATGTGCAGTGTGGGATGTGCAGCGTGGGATGTGCAGAGTGGGATGTGCAGTGTGGGATGTGCAGTGGGGATGAGCAGTGTGGGATGTGCAGTGTGGGATGTGCAGTGTGGGATGTGCAGTGTGGGATGTGCAGAGCAGGCTGTGCAGTGTGGGATGTGCAGTGTGGGATGTGCAGAGCGGGATGTGCAGTGTGGGATGTGCAGTGTGGGATGTGCAGAGTGGGATGTGCAGTGGGGATGTGCAGTGTGGGATGTGCAGTGTGGGATGTGCAGTGGGGATGTGCAGTGTGGGATGTGCAGAGTGGGATGTGCAGTGTGGGATGTGCAGAGCAGGCAGTGTGGGATGTGCAGTGTGGGATGTGCAGTGTGGGATGTGCAGTGCGGGATGTGCAGTGTGGGATGTGCAGTGTGGGATGTGCAGAGCGGGATGTGCAGTGTGGGATGTGCAGAGCAGGCTGTGCAGTGTGGGATGTGCAGTGTGGGATGTGCAGTGGGCTGTGCAGTGTGGGATGTGCAGTGTGGGATGTGCAGTGTGGGATGTGCAGTGTGGGATGTGCAGTGGGGATGTGCAGTGTGGGATGTGCAGAGCAGGCTGTGCAGTGTGGGATGTGCAGTGGGGATGTGCAGTGGGCTGTGCAGTGTGGGATGTGCAGTGGGGATGTGCAGTGTGGGATGTGCAGTGTGGGATGTGCAGTGGGGATGTGAAGTGTGGGATGTGCAGAGCGGGATGTGCAGGGTGAGATGTGCAGTGTGCACCAGAGCAGGCTGTGCAGTGTGGGATGTGCAGTGTGGGATGTGCAGTGTGCACCAGAGCAGGCTGTGCAGTGTGGGGTGTGCAGTGTGGGGTGTGCAGTATGGGGTGTGCAGTGTGCACCAGAGCAGGCTGTGCAGTGTGGGGTGTGCAGTGTGGGGTGTGCAGTATGGGGTGTGCAGTATGGGGTGTGCAGTGTGGGATGTGCAGTGGGGATGTGCAGTGTGGGATGTGCAGAGTGGGATGTGCAGTGGGGATGTGCAGTGGGGATGTGCAGAGTGGGATGTGCAGTGGGGATGTGCAGTGTGGGATGTGCAGTGTGGGATGTGCAGTGTGGGATGTGCAGAGCAGGCTGTGCAGTGTGGGATGTGCAGTGTGGGATGTGCAGAGCAGGCTGTGCAGTGTGGGATGTGCAGTGTGGGATGTGCAGTGGGGATGTTTTCCCTCTGTGGATGCACCCAGTGCTGGAACGCGCCTCAAGCTGGAGCAAAGCCCCTGGAGGGGCCGAGAGGAGCAGCGGCGTTGGGTGACCTGCCTGTCCAGATGCCAACGTCCATTTATTTCACAATTCTTATTTTTCAGTTGTCCCCACAATTCAGGAACTTAAATCCAGCGGTGTGATGCTTGGAGGGAACGGCCTGATCCGGTGTGAAGGTGCAGGAGTGCCTGCCCCGCTCTTTGAGTGGTACAGAGGAGAGAGGAAGTAAGTAGCCCCTGCTCGCCCACCCCTCTTGTGCCAGGGCTGCTGCCAGGCTGGGGCTGCCCCGGGGTGCCCATTCCAGCAGCCTCCCAGCTCCAGCAGCGGTGCTTGGAGCTGCTGGAGCTGCCCCGTGGCTCCTGTTGTGGCAGAGGGGAAATGGCAACAGCCTGACATCCAAAGGAGCTGCAGGAGCTCCAGCCTTTGAAGGGTGACAGCCAGAAAAGCACCGGGAAAAGCTGCAAAGAGGATTTCTGTCTAATTTGTCTTCCTCACCTTTGAGGGCAAGGCTTTGAGGCAGTGCGAGTGGTGCCCTGGTTGTGCTCCCCGGGGTGAGCCCTGCAGGTCGCTGCAGCCAAGGGGTCAGGGGAGCACTGAACCCTCAAACCTGGCCTGTGTTCTGGGTTTGTGTGGGCCCTTCTGGGTCAGCAACAGCATCTCTGCAGAGTCCCCTTTGTTCCCAAGGCAGCTCATTAAACAGGGAGGTGGCTTGCTTTCGAGCAGGACATTCTGGTTTACAGCTCTGGGCCTTTGCAGGAGCTCGTTTCTCTTGGGCTCACAGGATGCTGCAGAGGCAGGTGGATATTGTCCCTTGGAGCTGGGAAGCTTCAGGAATTTCCCAGCCTCCAAGTGCTGGGTTTGTCAGCTCGAACATCCCATTAAACCTGGGAGCTGGCAGGAGAATATTAATGACCCTTTTCCACAGAAAGCCATCTGTCAGCTCCTTCCTCAGCTGCTCCCCTCCTGCAGCACGAGCTGCTGTCCTCCTCCCTCTGCTGAGCCATGGCATCCCACCATATCCTGAAGCTTCTCTTCAGCTGATCTTTCCTGTAAGGGCAGGAGTGTTTCTCTGTGCTGGTGAGACCCACCTGCATCCCATTTCCATGGCTGCTCGTGGCTGTGCTGCTGTGCCCATCCCGGGGCCGTTGCAGCACAAACACCCTTTCTGAGGGAATGTTTCAGAGCAGGTTTTGGCACTCCGGGTTCAATTAGCAGCCCCCAGCATGCTGATCACCTTTCTGTTTGTAGCTCTGCCCAAACTCCTCCCTGCTGAGCATGTCCAGTGCCATGGCAGCAGCAGGAGAGGCCAAGCAGGGCATTTCAGGACACCCAGGCTGTGCTTCTGCTCCTGTGCTGGTGGGAGTTTCACCTCCGCAGGAAGAGCTCTGTGCTGCTGGCTCTTGCTGCTCAAATACTGGGCTCAATCGAGTGCTCCATCCTTTCAGGAGCTGGGCTCTGGTGATCCTCGGGGGTCCCTTCCAGCTCAGGCCATCCTGTGAGCTCTTGCTGGGGATCTCTGAGCCCCATCCCTTGCAGGAAAGGGGAAAATACCCAGAAGTGGTTTCTTTTGCTGGTTTTGGATGCAATGTCTCCCCTCTGCCTCTGGATGCTGGGCAGCCAGCTCAGGGTGAGCACTGGCCAGCTCAGGATGGACCTTGGCTAGCACAGCATGAGCCACGGCCGGCTCAGGCACTGCTTTGGTGCAGAGCTGAGAAGGCTCAGCTCTCAGAGGGAGCATCTCCATTACCCTGCAGATAATCTGCAGCTGTGCTCCATGGCTGAATTTGCTCCCTGGGAGTGCACACCCTGCTGGATTGTCAACTAACACAATAGAGAGGATCCCATTTTTGTCAGACACTCTTGGGCTGGGACTCCTCTTTCTTAGAAATCTGGATGGATTGTTCAATAAATTAGCAGTGGGAGTTAGCGCTGCAATCATAAGTGTGTGTGCAGTGTCTGAAACAAGGCTTTTGGGGGTGGAAATTGCATTGTTGTTACTGAGATTGATGTGAATCCAAAAGCACCATTCCCAGGCTCCAGGGATCACCTCATCATAAAATACCCATTAAAGCTAAACACAGAGGCAGTAACAGACTGCACTGAGTTAAAGTTATTGCTCTTTGAGGCAGGGAGGCCTGATTCTGCTAATCACTGACTTCCCAGGAGCTCTGTTCAGTAAATTCCCACAGGTGCTGGTGCACAGGGTGGGGAGAGCTGGAGAAAATTTGGGGAGAAGTTAATAAATAATCTCAAAATTGTCCTAGAAACATCACATGGTTGGGTTGGAGGGGATCTTGAGTTTTATGCCATTCCAACCCCCTGCCATGGGCAGGGGCACCTTCCACTATGCCAGGGTGCTCCAAGGTGGATCCAGGGGCACTTCCAGGGATGGGGTGTCAGAAATGTGTGTGGCTTTGGAGATTGTTGGGGTTCCCCTGTGCAGAGCACAGTGGCTTCACTGTGCCAGCTGTGAGCCCAGTCTGCTCCCAGGCTGTGTTCTGGGCTTGCAGAAATAGAGCTCAGACATTAAACAGCCACAGGGAAGAAGCCCAGAAGCCACCTAAATGAAATATTAAAGTATTAATTCCCTTTTACTTCTCAAAGCAAACAAGACTTACATTTGAAATGACAAAGCTCATTATCATGGCTTCATCAATTACAGCACGGTGCAGGTATTCTGGGATGGCAGCAGAGGCAGGGCCTGGGGGAGCTGGGGATGCCTGGGATGCACCCTGGAATGAGGAGGGGCTGGCTCTGCCCTGGGTGAGGGGCACAGAGCAGAGGGAAGGAGCGTGCAGGGTGGCTGCACACACCCAGAGTGCTGCTGTGCACACCCAGAGTGCTGCTGTGCACACCCAGAGTGCTGCTGCACACACCCAGAGTGCTGCTGTGCACACTCAGTGCTGCTGCACACACCCAGAGTGCTGCTGTGCACACCCAGAGTGCTGCTGTGCACACTCAGTGCTGCTGTGCACACCCAGAGTGCTGCTGTGCACACTCAGTGCTGCTGTGCACACCCAGAGTGCTGCTGTGCACACCCAGAGTGCTGCTGCGCACACCCAGAGTGCTGCTGTGCACACTCAGTGCTGCTGTGCACACCCAGAGTGCTGCTGTGCACACTCAGTGCTGCTGCACACACCCAGAGTGCTGCTGTGCACACCCAGAGTGCTGCTGTGCACACCCAGAGTGCTGCTGTGCACACTCAGTGCTGCTGTGCACACCCAGAGTGCTGCTGTGCACACCCAGAGTGCTGCTGTGCACACTCAGTGCTGCTGTGCACACCCAGAGTGCTGCTGCACACACCCAGAGTGCTGCTGTGCACACTCAGTGCTGCTGTGCACACCCAGAGTGCTGCTGTGCACACTCAGTGCTGCTGCACACACCCAGAGTGCTGCTGTGCACACCCAGAGTGCTGCTGTGCACACTCAGTGCTGCTGTGCACACCCAGAGTGCTGCTGTGCACACCCAGAGTGCTGCTGCACACCCAGAGTGCTGCTGCACACCCAGAGGGCTGCTGTGCACACCCAGAGTGCTGTTGTGCATCCCCAGAACGCTGTTTTGCACCCCAGAATGCTGTTGTGCACCCCAGAATGCTGTTGTGCACCCCAGAGCACTGTTGTGCACCCCAGAATGCTGTTGTGCACCCCAGAGCACTGTTGTGCACCCCAGAGCACTGTTGTGCGCCCCTCAGGATGCTGTTGCAGCCTGGCAGTCACTGGGTGAGGCCCAGCAATAAATGATTATATAATAAACGCTTATATAATAAATGATTATACAATAAATGATAACTGTGAGCTCAGTGCTGAGCACAGCCAAGCCACACACGGAGCACAGAATTCCCCAGGAACAGTTTCTGCTCCTCCAGCTGCACACGGACACCCCTGGGCCCCCAGTGCCAGCCCCTGCTCTGGGATTTGTGTGCTCATCCATCTGCATCCCTGCCCAGCCCCGTGTGCCCCAGGGTTCCAGCCCTGGGCCCCCAGTGCCAGCCCCTGCTCTGGGATTTGTGTGCTCATCCATCTCCATCCCTGCCCAGCCCCGTGTGCCCCAGGGTTCCAGCCCTGGGCCCCAGTGCCAGCCCCTGCTCTGGGATTTGTGTGCTCATCCATCTGCATCCCTGCCCAGCCCTTTATGCTCCAGGGTTCCAGCCCTGGGCCCCAGTGCCAGCCCCTGCTCTGGGATGTGTGTGCTCATCCATCTCCATCCCTGCCCAGCCCTGTGTGCCCCAGGGTTCCAGCCCTGGGCCCCAGTGCCAGCCCCTGCTCTGGGATTTGTGTGCTCATCCATCTCCATCCCTGCCCAGCCCCGTGTGCCCCAGGGTTCCAGCCCTGGGCCCCAGTGCCAGCCCCTGCTCTGGGATTTGTGTGCTCATCCATCTGCATCCCTGCCCAGCCCCGTGTGCTCCAGGGTTCCAGCCCTGGGCCCCAGTGCCAGCCCCTGCTCTGGGATTTGTGTGCTCATCCATCTCCATCCCTGCCCAGCCCTGTGTGCCCCAGGGTTCCACCCCTGGGCCCCAGTGCCAGCCCCATCCCAGCAGGGCTGCAGGGAAGGGATGTGGGGACAGTGACATTAGAAGGGCCCCGAGCTGGCACCCCTGGGCAGCCTGAGGGGCACCACGTCACAGCAGGCAGGCACTCTCGCCTGTTTGGAGGCAGATGTCACCTGGGACAGGGCACGGTGACAGCCCTGATCCCAAAGATGTCACCTGGGACAGGGCATGGTGACAGCAAAGACCCCGGCACTCCATTGCTTCTGGGGAGGAAAGGTGAACCTTACGGCTGAAATGGAGATGGGGCAGCTCAAACTCTGGCTAGGGGCCAAAAGTGGGGAGCTGGCTGGGAAACAGCTGGGGCAGACCACAGGATCCCAGACTGGTTTGGGTTGGAGAGGACCCTAAACCCCCCCAGTGCCACCCCTGCCATGGCAGGGACACCTCCCACTGTCCCAGGCTGCTCCAGCCCCAGTGTCCAGCCTGGCCTGGGATCCAGGGGCAGCCACAGCTGCTCTGGGCACCCTGTGCATGGGAGCAGCACAGCAGGAGCGGCTGGGAGTGAAGGACTTCTGGAATTTTCTGCAGCAGAGGCAGGAGGCACAGGGACAGCCATTGGTGGGTTTAGAGGATAACATCCACATGCAAAGGCTGAAGGGACAAATTTCCACCTGGCGCAGAAGTTTTCTCTCTCTGGACCAAAGATGAATCTTCCAAGAGCAGTGTTCACCCCAAAGCAGGCGCTGCAATCCCATTTTTCTGTGTTTTCATGCCTATGGGACGTGACACATCCTCTCCCCAGCCCTGGGCTGGAAGAGCAGGCTCCTTTACAGCAACACAACCTGCCCAGGGAGGAGAAATCGCCGTGTGGGAAGAGAGGCTCTCCCATAGCAATGAGCAATGCTCAGTCCACAACCTGCACGAGTGCAATTAATGACAGATTTGCCAAGGTTTTCAGACAGAACGGTGGAAGATGGCACTAATTCCCAGGATATATGATTATATCCTTCAATATAGCAGACAAAAATTGCATTCTTAATCCAAAACTCTGCTCCTTATGGGAAATAGAAGGAATTATGAGTAATAACTGTGGCGAGTTTTTAATAACATGGTTCCCCTTCTCGTCTCCTTGTTTGATCAGACGTGGTTTGCCTAGGACAACATCATTAAATTGGCTCTCCTGCTTTGAACTGGTGCCCAGCAATGCTCCTGGCATGGCTTTGGGAGCAGTATCCACACACCTGCATTTTTCCTATGACTTTGGGGTGGGAAGCTCAAAGCTGGGTGAGAATAGTCCTGATCTGGCTTTTTTCTATGCTTCATTACCTGATCCTGCCCAGGCTGCTGCCTCAGCAGTGCTGCTGGAGCATTTTGTCCCTAATTGCAAGGCTCATTTGCAGCTGTAGAGCCCCATAAACAAAACCACGGCCACAATCCTGGCTCCTAATCCTCCCCTGCCACCAGCCAGAGCTGTGAAAGCACACAACAAACTCCAGAGCCTGAAAAGACCCTCTTGAAACGACAAAGACTCTCTTAGAAAGACTTACCAGGACCCCCTTCTGCCCCAGGGAGGGTATTTCAATTCCCAGTTGGCTTTGCCCAATTTAAAATCCAAGCTCTGCATCCAGGGGTTTCTGTCCCTGCTCCTCCAGGCAGGGAGGGCTGTGGGTGTTTCTTTTCTCTCATCTGCAGGACATTGAGGCAGCACCGTTGCCCTCAGCACCCCCAGCCCCGGGGCTCCCCAGAGTGCCAGGAACTGTGCTCAGCACAGGCACTGGCAGCTCACAAAGAGCTCACTGTGTTCCCGGGGCCGTCTGTAAAACCAGGAAAGAAAAGAGAGCTGTGAAAAAAAAATTTAAAAAAATAAAAAATCTTGGTTGTGGTATATGAGTTATAGACATTTTCTTTTTGCTTTCTAGACTGATCAATGGTCAACAAGGAATCACTATTAAAAATTATAGTACAAGATCCCTTCTTACTGTTACCAATGTGACAGAAGAGCACTTTGGCAACTATACTTGTGTCGCTGCCAACAAGCTAGGGACGACCAATGCCAGCCTGCCTCTCAACCGTAAGTAACGGGGACGTGTGGCCAGAGCTCTGGTTGCTTCCTCCCAGCCCCGAGGGTCCCACAGCCAGGAGGAGCGGAGTGTTTGTTCCCCCTGAGCACCTGGAAATGCCCCCGCGCCCGTCGGGGCTCGGCGTTCCGCGGGTTCTGAGCCTGGGGTCTGTGCTGTGTTCTGGGGCATCAGGGGCTGTGGCTGTGCCAGCAATCCCGGCTAACCCGCCCTGCCGTGGTGGTGCAGAGGCACAGCGGGCACAGGCACAGCTTCCTGTGGTCCTGTGGTTCTGTGATTCTGGTTCCTGCTCCCAGCGGCAGCCACAGGTCCCTAGGGGAGCGCTGCCAACAGGGGCAGAGATTTTCCAGCACATTCCCAGGAGCAGCCTGGGCTGCAGAGCTGGGATGTGCCAGAGCTCTGTCCCACCTCGCTCTGGCAGTGGCTGGTGCAGAGCAGAGCAGTCTCTTGGAGAAGACAGTGAGCAGTGTGAGAGGGGAGAAGCTGGATGCTCGGTGTGGAGGCTGCCCAAGAGGGCCCCAAGGTGCCGTTGGGGAGGGATTTTTATCTGTGGCTTGGTGGCATTTCAGTGCTGCTGGGTGTTCAGCCATCTGCTGCTGGATCCAAAGGTGTTCCTGGTGCAGCTCTGGTGCTCCTCTGTTGTTTTCATGGTGATAAAAGAGAGACAAAACTCTGGGTGTATCCTACACGTAAAGACATTCCTCACTGCGTGGAAATGCAGAGTTTCAGTTGCTCAAATCCCACAATTATTGCCTTCCTTCCATGAAATTTCCTCCTGAACCTACTCCCCATATGATGAGTGTTGTCAGGAGGTTCTGAATTCCTGCAGGAGCGATGTAACAGGCACGAAATAACAGGGAGCCTTTGCTGCCATTTATTTAATATTTGAGGGATCATTACCAGAGCGGGAACGACATTACACTTATTTTAAACAGAAAATGCAAGTGGAAACAAAGGAATATTAAGCCAGAAGGAGCTGGAATTTGGTGTATTTGCAATTCAGAGCAGGTAGAAGGAAGGTCTGGCTTCATTTGAACAGAGCAGAGCTGAATCTGTCTCTGAGCTGCTGCCAGGATTTTTTCCATCTTAAATTGTAAGGTGCCTTGTAGCCACCCTTACAAAGCACTTCGAGAGGCAGAGGTTGAAAATGTCACAGAAGTACCAAGTGCATCGGTACAAATCATAAAAATAGATGTTCTCCATCATGAAAGAAAGGGGAGGTGGGAAGCAGAATGGTCTGAGAGAAAATTCTGGAAATCTGGGTCTGCTCCTGACCTCAGGAGGGAAATGGGGGGCTGTCGGCTCAGAGGTCTGACTCAAAGAGCAAGCTGAAATGTCTTATTTTATACTGTGATTGTTTTAATCCAGCTCTCCAAACAAGGAGAGCTGTCCTAAAGGTGGTGATCTGGATTTTGGTTGGGAATGAGGATCATTTGGTGAAGCTTTTCCTCTGCTTATAATTTACATTAATATTATCTAGAAGCATTATCCCTTCAAAAAAAAAAAAGGACAAAAAAAAAGGTAACAATAATTCTCAGGGTAGCAACTCGTTAAGTGTGGACTCCTTAATCCTTGAGCGAGAGTGTTGTGCTGTGAAACTCTCGCATTTCATGTTGCTGGCAGGGAGAGTGGCCATATGTGCTGGTTCAGGTACGTGCGAGGGAGCTGCGAGCTCTGCCCGCCCGCCTGCAGCGCTCGGGAGCCAAACGTGGGGCTCAGGGGAGCTCCGTTTGCTGCTGAGCAGTGCTGACATAGAACTGCTGCCCTGTTTCAGGGCCTGGGGCTGCGCTGGGGTCACACAGTCTGAGGTTCTTTACAAAACCTGGCAGTCCAAGGAAGCACCCTTGTCCTTTCCTAACAGCTGCCAGAGAAATTGCTTTTTACATGGCTGGTTCTGTGATCCAGAGGTGTTCCTGATGTCCAGGTTCACACAGAATCCTTGGATATACTGCCAGTAACTAGGAAAAAAGGTAAATAATTGTGAGAAGCTGCCCACGAGGTCAGGAGTGACATTTGGAAGGAGAAGGAGCCTTGTGAGAGGGGTGTGGTAGTATTTTCTGTGCTGATTTCATCACAGCAGGACCTCACTGAGCCAGCACCTGCCTGTGCACTCCTGGTTGGTGGCACAGGTTTGGAATCTCGTCTCCACACTGCGGAGGCACCAGACCATGCCCTCCATTTCCACAGGCTGATTGCCTCGTGTGCTGGTTCCCACAGGAGATCCCTGGCTGAACTCGTGCATTAGCGTTCCCAGCGCAGGGGCTGCGTGTCAGAGACATGAGTGACCAGAGTGCTGTCCCCCAGAGCAAAGGTGTAAATCGCTCTCAGTGCTCCCCAGAGGCACCAGCAGCCCTGGGGCTGGCCCAGGATCCCTGCAAAGGGGAAGGGCCCTGCTGTGAGCCCTCTGCTGACCCACAGCCCAGCACTGTCCCCACGGCCATTCCGGCAGGGCTGCTGCTCTGCCACACCTGGCAACCAGGACCAGAGCTCTGGGGGCTCCAGAGATCTCCTCAGCCATGGAATGAGGTCTTGGAGGTCTTTTCCAGCCTGAGTGGAGGGACCTGAGGGCACAGCCTTGCTGCTGTCCCCACTCCTGGCAGGCGTTGCACTCTCTGCCTGTGACCAGAGAGAGCCTCCACACTGTGGGCACCTCACAGCCCTGCTGCCTCCTCCCTCTGGCACCTTCCCTGTGGGTTTTCCTGGCTGTTCCAGCCTGTGACGCCCGGGGGGAAGAAGGGAGAGGAGCAGGGTTTGCCAGGAAGGAGGGGAGCTCTCGGGGTTTCTGTTACAGAGTCTCTCTTTCCCAGCCCCGAGACTGAAAAAGGAGTCAGGATTCTCTGGCTGTGATTTTTCAAGGTTGTTTATTCTCTGTTATCTATAACATTCTTTTCCTGACCTGCTGAGGTCTGTCTAGCAAGTTGGTCCATGGCACACTGACCACCTCAGAGGTGGTGTTAGTTTTTTATACTAAAAACTACGTGTACTTTATTTACAATAACTTCCCAATACCTATCACCTATGTTAGACAGTGTGTTTCTACTCTAAACCAATCCAAAAGTGCCACCATCACCTGTCACTACAGGGCACCAAACAACACGGGCACACACCGCTGCTCTCAAGGTGAAGAAAAGGAAAGTTTATTTTCTGACTCCAACATTTATAGATTTCCAAAAGTGACAGTGGATTGGAGGGTGACAGTGCCACCTCTCCAATGACACTGGACAAACCAACAGCCCATCAAATTTCTCCTCCCCCATAAAAGAATGCAAAACAATGAGTTATTTACAGAAAGTGTGTGAGAAAGTTCATTACAAGATGTAAACATCAGAAGGCTTAGAAAATCTTAAAAAATCAGGGCGACAATCACTCAGAAGATGGAGGCTAAGAAGAAAGAAGAAGGACAAGGCACGCCCACATCCCTCCATCTTGGCTTCTGAACCCCCATTCTAAAACCCCCAAATTCTACTTTTCTATCTTGTGACAAACTAACTATCATTCTGCTTAAACTCTCGTGGCTTGTAAATCTTCACACAAAGTTGGTAATTGCTTCCATGGGTTGAAATCAAAGGCACAGGTGTGTCTTGGGCTTCGTGGCACGGTCTGTGAGCCCCCAGGCAGGGGCTGGAGCCCCCCAGGGCAGCCAGAGGGATGTGCTGGGTTCTGGCAGAGAGCTGGGCTGTGGGCACGGGCAGGGGCAGGGCAGTGCCCTGGGGTGGCTCTGCCCACAGTGTCCCTGCTGTGCCCTCTGCCCGCCCTGCCCTGGCATCCCCCGTGGGATCTGTCTCCTGACCCTGGGCTGGGTGTGGGCAGGCTCCTCGGGAGTTTACCCAGACTTCATTAATTAATTAACGTGCTGGCACTGCCCTGTTCACAACGTTCACCCCTAAACTCAGCAGCTCTGTTTTATTGACTGAGAAATCACATCTCAGTGCCTTTGGGTCTGTGTCAGGTTCTGCTCAGTTTTAGGTCCACAGCTTTGCCTGGCCCACCAAATCTGACATTTCTGGAGAGAAATGCAGTCTCCAGGGAAATTCCCTTTGTGTCCACAGTTTCTGCTGTTGTCCAATTACCTAAGAAAGATTTTGCTATTTTATCTCTCAAATACCGGCCTGGAAAGCAAATCAAATTTCAATTTGCATAGTTCTGTCTCAGCCAGGAGGGCTGGTCTGCACCAGAAAATATAATAGAAAAAGTGTCTGTAGGTATATATATATTTATAAGCTTAAATGAAAATTCCTGTTCTCATTAGGAGCCTGCTGAAAGCCTGCTGCAGTCAGTCAGAGGACAGATATTGATTTAGCAAGGTTTGGATGCAGCCTGAGGTCTCCAGGAGCCATCACTGTGCAGAGAACTGGTGCCCTGCAGCTCCTTGTCCCTTCATCCCTCCCTGGGTGCTGCTCTGAGCTCCCCCAGCCCCTGCTGGGCCTCTCCCTCCCTCCTCCAAGGGCTGATGGACAGGGAATTGGTCTGAGATCCACTCTAGGAAATTGCAAACACTGTGTAAAGGGCTGGTCACACCCCTGAGCCCCTGAGCCGCTCCTGCTCGGGGTGTGGGACACCCAGCGCACACAGAGGGCTCCTGGTGCACTCTCCAAGGCTCCAGCACGTCCCACCTGAGCTCAGGAGCTCCAGGCTCTGCCTCTCCCTTAAATCTGAGGGGGTTTTGCTTTCCCCCTGCTCTGTCCTCACAGGGCATTTCTGCCCCAAGCCTTGGCTGCTCCCAGCCCTGCTGGGCACACAGCACTGGCTGTCCAGGAGAGGGGTTCTGCTCCAGCCTGGCAAGGGCCAGCTGGGCACACACCAGCTCCTGCAGCTTGTGGGAATCCACAAAATCAGAGGGTTTGGGAAAGCTGCAAAAGGCCTCAGATACAGCAGAACTGTGATTGGAGCTAAGCAGCAGCCATGAGATTGGCCAGCAGAAAAATTATTTAAACTGTAGAAAAGCAAAGGCAAATAGAACAATGGTCTGTGTATTAATGCTTGGCTAGAATAACTCTCTAAGCTGCAGAAAAGTTTATCTAGCGAGATATTAGGAAGGTTGAAGCTTAATAATGGAGCTCTGTGCATTGTGTTTTAAGGCTTACAGGCAGGTATTGTATTCGAAATAAGCAGGCATTGTTTAACCAAAGGTACCTGTGCTTATGGTGATTGGATTGAGCTACTGTCAATGTGCTTTTGCTTTGTGTGATTGGTCAAGAAGCTTTTATAAAGTAAGTTGTAACATTAAGTTCTGTGTCTGCTGCCTGGGATGTGAGCTGGTGGCATCTTCCCGTTGTCATAGCCATGTAATGGGAGTGATGCTGGAAAATAAACCAGCTCCAGGCGCGTTCCACAGCAGCCCCGTCCCGTTCATGAGCTGGAAATAGCCCTGGCCGGCAATACAGCTCAGGGCAGGACTGAGCACAAAACCACAGTTTGGGTTTTCTCTTTCTGCTCCCAGATCTTTTGAGAGCTTCTTGGTGACCGTGGCAGATCCCTTGGTCTCTCTGGTTCCACCCAGGAGTGGAAGCTGTAGAAATCCTGAGTGTCCCCAGGAGTGCCCTGAGTCCAGCTGCACCTCCTGGTCACGTGCAATGAGTTGGACCTGCCCTCAGTGCCCTTCAGATGGATGTTTGTGGAGATTTCTGTCTCCTGCTTTTCTGAGGGCATCCATGTGATGGTGTTCACAGGGGTTTTAGGAGGAGGGAAGAGACGAGGATCTGACTCCATGTTTCAGAAGGCTGATTTATTATTTTATCATATATATTATATTAAAACGATACTAAAAGAATAGAAGAAAGGATTTCATCAGAAGGCTGGCTAAGCTAAGAATAGAAAAAGAAAGAATGATAACAAAGGTTTGTGGCTCGGACAGAGAGTCCGAGCCAGCTGACTGTGATTGGCCATTAATTAGAAACAACCACATGAGCCAATCACAGATGCACCTGTTGCATTCCACAGCAGCAGATAATCAATGTTTGCATTTTGTTCCTGAGGCCTCTCAGATTCTCAGGAGGAAAAATCTTATGGAAAGGATTTTTCATAAAATATCATAACTACACATCCACTCCACAGTGAAATGCTCCTGGAGTCCAACAAGTCCCATTTCCTCAGGGCTGGGGGAGAATTCAGAGCAGCAGGGCTGTAAATGCCCAGAAAGCCTCCTCAGGGACCCAGGGATTGATGGAGCACTGCTGTTCCCAAAGGAAAACAGCTCTGAGAGCTCCCAGCCAGCCCCAGAATTCCCAGATTCTGGCATTCCCAGCCAGAGAAAAGCTCCCTGCCCTCCCCTGTCCCCTGGGCCAGCAGCTCAGCTGAGCCAGAGCCCCCTGCCCTGGCAGGGCTGTTCCAGAGCACGTTGCTGGAACTCTGCACCTTGGATTCATATATTCCAGAGAATGAGATAAACGGCCAGATCCCCCATTTGTGTAAGTCATAACAATTCTGTTAAACGTTGGGTTTGAGCTCCTTCCATATGGATGCCAACTGCTGCTCCAGGTAACAATTACCGAGAGTTATGAAGGAATTTTCTCTAAATCCATTTTCCAGCTTGAGCTTTATTATGAATTATATGACAATAAGTGACTGAGATGGGATGAGGCAGAAATAACCCATTTGAGCAAGGCCAGGAACACAAGTTTCTCCTTGACATGTAGCAGAAATGTAAAGGCCTGAGAGTCGATCAGGGAAAAATCAAACAAAAATCAAAGACAAGCCCCGGGGTCTCTGCTGTGGGTTTTTGCTGAAGTTGCCCCCCATGCTCTGGTTTGTTCCATTTGTGTTTGTACGCAGAAATTTTGCAGTTACCCACAGCTCACGGCGTTCAGACTCCTCCTCTTCTTGCCCACCTGGTTAAACCAGAGGGGTTGAGGCGTGGCCAAATCTTCATCTTAAGTATCAGTTAATTATCATAAAATCCTGGAATATCCTGGGTGAGGGGTGACCCACAGCGATCACTGACCCAGCTCCTGGCCCTGCACACACCCCACAGTCCCCCCTGTCCACGAGAGTGTGCTCCAAGCAATGATTAAAACATTCCATGGAATTTAATCCCCTGCCTGTGCCCCCTCAGGGTGAGAAGCACCCATGGGCAGAGCTTGCCGTACCTCCAGTTTCTTCTCAGAGCACAAAACCTCACAGTAAATGGAAAAAAAAAAAAAGAAAGAAAATCCAAAGAATACCTTGTGTAATAAATGGGATGAAGACAAGAAGTGCTATAAATAATGATATAGATTTATTTTACAGTCTGGAACACAAACTTCAGCTTGGCCTCAAAACTTGGGCAGGAGGGAGGGAGGAGGCTCAGAAAAGGGAGACAGAAACAGAGGAGGGAACAGTCCCCAGGTGAAGGGACTGAAGGTAATGACTGTCTCTCCTGGGCAGGAAAAGTGGGTTATTGGAGTATTGGTGGAGGTGCATCAGGAGGTTTTCTCATAACCCAGGCCCAGGAGAAAGTCACTTACACTGATCAGAGGCCAATTCTCAACCACTGCAGAGCACTCCTTCATCAGGAGGTTATTAAGTGCAGAACTTATTTTCATATCCAGTTGTTGAGCAAAGCTCAGGGGGCTTTACAAAGGAATTAGATATTGATCAGGGATATCCTGAGTTTTCAGAGAGATCAGAAAATAGATTTTAAACCCAAGACTTTGGTATTTAAGCAAATAATATAACAGGTTGGGAAATGCCAAAACTGAAGTAATTTCCCAGTCAAATTCTGGGTTAATTGACAGAAGCATTTGCTTAAACCCAAACATTTAACTGTAAAGTTTGTGTGCTTCTACCGAGTTAAGAGTTTGTAATTTAGGGATTACCAGAGAGATGGTGATTCCAGAGCTTCACTGCACCTTCCTGGGAGCTGCTGAGAGCTCCTGGGTGTCTGGGCACTCGGGGAGCTGAAGGAAAAGAGGAAGGGGAAAATAAAAATCTTTTTTTTCTCTTTTTTTTTTTTTTTTGGCTGCAAGAAAGCTAAAAATAACTTCAGAGGTTTAAAAACAAGAGTTTTTCAGTGAGCCCACTCTAGAAGCACTAATTAACCTCTGTGCTGAACCACAGAGGTAACAAAATGCTGAGGTGCCTCAACGAGCCTCGAAAATCAAGAGCTCATTTACTGCTAGCCTTAATTCCTCCTCCAGGTTTATGTGTGGAGATTGGACTGGATTTACAATAATAAATTGAGCATAAAAGCTTTCTCTTCTCAGGGCTCTTCCAAGCCTCTGGCATCAGAGGCTTTGATTTGTGATATCAGAACGATTCACAGAAAAGCGCCTGTAATGAATTTTTCAGAAACTTCCTTTTTTCCCCCCACATATCTCAAGTAACAAAGCTGATTTCCTGACTTTTAAATGTCCTGCCATGAAGCACCTAGAGAAACAACCAGAATTTTCCTGTGGGGGAAGGCGCTGTTCCTGTACAGACCATTTCTTATAAATCGCCCTGATATTCAGATTTTTAGGCTTGGCAATATTTGGATTTACTAACTTTATTCAAAAATAAAACACGAGCATGAGGACTGGATCATTTAGATTCTGTTAATTTATTCAGTTAAAATTATATTCCAAGGGAAGGAAGAGAAATTTTAAATTGCTGGGGATGTGAGGAAGAAAGAAGCAAATCTCATGGAGTGGCTGCACCCTATGACGATGTAGCAGCTTTAATTTAGGCAATAAATTGTCCATTTTCCAGCCCTTTTTCCGAGGCTGGTGCTGAGCTGTCCAGGGTGCTGCAAGAACGTGAGGAAATGCCTGCAGGAATGGGAAATCTGAGTCAGGATCGAGCTGTGGCTTATCTGAATCAAGGGGGACGTAAATGTGGGGTTTGTTGGGTTTGGTTTTTTGTTTTTTTTTTTTTTAATGTAATTTTACAGCCAGAGGTAGTTCTGTGCATTTCTTCATCTTCTCCATCAAGGTAATTCAATTTATTCATCTCAATCAAGCACAGAGTTTAAAAATTCGTCTCCTGCTATTATCAGAGCAGAATGTTGTATGAAGGATGCCTGGTTCCAAGCTGTGCTTTTGGAAGTGCTTTTGCAGAGCCCTGAGGGTTTCCCCAGGCCTGGTTCCGAGCAGGCTCTGCTCATCCTGCTCCGTGTTCCAGGACAGCTGTGCCAGAGGAGTCAGCTGTGCCTCCCTGGGGCTCGCCTGGTCCTGCAATGACCCACACCAGGGTTCACAGCTGGGCTCCTCCCTGCTCCCTGCCCCGCTGCCCTGCACCAGTGTCACAGATATGTTTTATGGAAAATCCTTTCCTTAGGAGTTTTCCACCTGAGAAGCTGAGAGGCCTCAGGAACAAAATGCAAACATTGATTATCTGCTGCTGTGGAATGCAACAGGTGCATCTGGGATTGGGCTCATGTGGTTGTTTCTAATTAATGGCCAATCACAGCCCAGCTGGCTCGGACTCTCTGTCCAAGCCACAAACCTTTGTTATCATTCTTTCCTATTCTATTCTTAGCTTAGCTGGCCTTCTGATGAAATCCTTTCTTCTATGCTTTTAGTATAGTTTTAAGGTAATATATGTCATAAAATAATAAATCAAGCCTTCTAAAACAGAAAGTCAAATCCTTGTCTCTTCCCTCAGCCTGAGACCCCCGTGAACACGGTCACACACCTGGAAATTCATATTCATTCTTCAGTCCCAGCCTGGGGCCACAGGGGCTCCTCTGCAGCCACCTCCCTGCTCCAGCAGGGACATCCCAGAGCACAGGATTGTGTCACAATGGTTCTGGAATATCCCCAGAGAGGAGAGTCCACAGCCTCTGTGCACAATCTGCTCAGGGCTGGGCACTGCCCAGGGCAGAGGCTCTGCCTCCTGTGCCGGGGGAATTGCTGGGCTCAGGCCCTGCCCGTGGCTCTGGGGCCATCGCTGGGCCTGGAGCAGAGCCTGGGCCTGCCCTGACCTCCCTGCACCCAGGGACAGACTGGGGGACACAGGGGCACACAGGGGACACACAGGGACACACAGGGACACACAGGGACAGACAGGGACAGACAGAGACACACAGGGACAGACAGGGACACACAGGGACGACACACAGGGACACACAGGGACAGACAGGGACACACAGGGGACACACAGGGGACACACAGGGACACACAGGGACACACAGGGACACACAGGGACACACAGGGACACACAGGGACACACAGGGACAGACACGGACACACAGGGACACACAGGGACACACAGGACAGACAGGGACACACAGGGACACACAGGGACACACAGGGACACACAGGGACACCCAGGGCTGAGGCCCCTCTCACTGGGGCTCCTCTCCAGGCTGAGCAGCCCCAGCTCCCTCAGCCTTTCCTGGGCACCGAGTTGCTCCAGGCCCTTGCTCAGCTCCAGGAGCTCCTGTCCCCGCTGTGCTGAGGGACAGAGCTGGACACAGCACCCAGAGGTGTCCCCAGGGCTGGGCATACAGCAGGATAATCTGCTCCTTCTTAAACTCTAACTCCATCTTAATTAATCTCCTTTCACAGAAATTGTAGTCATTTCATGAATCTCATCATGACATGGGCACATCTCCCGTGTAATTTATAGAGATTGTAATGATTCATTTGATAGGCATTGTCTGTGGATTTCGGCTCGTCAGGGATCAGCAGAGCTATAATTACACAGTAATTACTAAATAAGTTATTCACAAATTGCTGTGCCAGTGAAAGCAAATAGCAGAGCACTTGAAGAGTTTCCAGTTCTGGGCACGTGTTCGGCCCGTGCAGGGAGTGTGGGGCTGGGCCATGCTCTGAGGTGCTGGGAATCCATGGAGAATGGGGGAGACAGGGCTGGGAATCCATGGGTCCCACGGCTGGGACACTGGGCAGTGATGCCCTGAGGAGCTGGAGCAGAGGCTAGATGGAGTGAAGAGGAATAAAGTGGATATTTATGGAAGGGCCTCCAAAGGCCTCGCCCTGGCAGTATCCGAGCCACAGCCATGGCTCTGTCTGGATGGCTCCAAGATGGAAGCAAATGTGGGCTTGGTCACAAAATCTCACATTTTTGTAAGTGTCAGTCCATTTGCATACAGGAGCCAGCTGTCCAATTAACAGCTTCAAATGATGAAGTTTCACCCTCCTTGCTTGCCTGCCTTCCTGCTGTTTTTTATGCTTTGGGCCTGAAGCTTGAAGAGATTGTCCTTGAGTCTCCAGCTGGAGCAGGATTGTTTTGTGAAAAGATCCTAGTAACATTAATACAAAGCTAAAAGCTGCACACCAAAACAGACCGGCTGTGGCTGCCCCTGGATCCCTGGCAGTGCCCCAGGCCAGGCTGGACACTGGGTTTGGAGCACCCTGGGATGATGGAAGGCGTCCCTGGCACGTCAGGGGTGGGAATGGATGGAATCTGAGTCCCTCCCAGCCCAGTGTGAGCTGCTGGGTCACCTCTGCAGCTGGGCTTGGCAGCGGGTGCTCCCAGCCCTGCCCTGGGGCAGCGACACACGAGTCTCAGTGCCCCAGCACCTGGCCCTTCACAGGTGTCCCCTGTGCAGCATCTCCGGTGGGTGTTCTGCCCTGTTTATCTCCAGAAATACACCGACAGTTGTGCAGATTTAAAGAGTGACCTCTGAGAACAGGAATATCATTACTGGGAGTCAGAGCAGTGCTAATCATATGTTTCTGAGCAGGAAAATGCTAACAGATTTCCAGGTCTGCATTATTCATGAGCTTCCATTTATCCATATGAATGAAAGACCAAGCTCAAAGGACACAGCCAACTTTGTCACTTTTTCTTCATTTTGTTATGGTCTCAACAGCTGTAAGAATCATTAAAGCAGCAGTTTGCCCTGGAAAAATGTGAAATGGGGAATGAGGACCAGTGAGCAAATATTGTTTATCCTTTAGAACAGTGTACCTTGAATGACTAAATCAAAGCATTGTCTTTCGTGTCCCTTTGGTGATGCAGACACATCCAAATGTGTGAAATTCAGTGGGTTTCTCCCTTCCTGGCCTGCTCTGGTTTAGTTTTCCTCTGAGTTGTGCTTGGCAGGAGCCTCTCCAGGCACACCTCCATGAGGTGCAAGTGCTGGGGGGCCTTCTGAAACCTCTAAAGAGCTCACTGCTCACATTTATTTCTCAAATCTGACAAAATCCATCATTAATTCAGTAGATATTTTTCTTTCTGTGTTGCACGTTTTCATCTTTCATGGTTTGGTTCTGTAAATACGGATGGAAATGTGCCCTCACATTAGTGGGTATATTTTTGTGGTACTCAAAAAGTGGCCTGCAAATGAATGGCTGCTTTTGCCAGCATCCATTTGCTGAGGACAAAGTTCTCTGATTTATTCATTTATTCAAAATACAGGCAGTCCTGTGAAAGGTAAAGCCTTGAGCATATACCAGTGTCTTATAGATGTGAAATTGTTGTGAGAGCGAGGAAGGAAACTGCATATTTTTACTGCCAAGAGAATAAAATGTGTGACCTTTAATTAAAATATTATTTGGAATGTTTTAATTAAAATATAAATTTGTCTGTTGCTGGTTCACACACACACATAACACCGCCCCTCACATTTAAATTAAATTAAATTTAACTAAATTAAATTAAATTTAATTAAATTAATTAATTTTTCACACTATAAAATCATTCATCCTACATAAAACATGATGGTTCACTCTGGAACTTATTAAAAATAAATAAATAAAAAGCTTTGGTAGACTAGAGCATTAAAACAATGTGTTTAGTATCTTTCTTTGCCCTTCCATAAGGAAATCAAATTCCATCTGAATTTAAGTCAAATTTGAAATTCTTCCCATTGTGCTGCTAGGTGAGAACAAGTCTGGGACTCGGGGCTGGAATCCACAAACCTGGAGGCTCTTAAAAATTGCCTTCCATTGGACTTTTTTACAACAGGGCACAAAAAGCTGTCAATTATGTGGTTTTCTACAGCCTTAGAAATATTTGAATATTTATTGAGAAGCCCCTGCTATCAAGCAAAACAATCAGCTGGAGGTGTAGAGGATGGAGTGAGAAAACTCCCTGGCAATTTCAGCCCTCAAACTTCAAGTTCACAATTATTATTTTTTTAACGTCTCACCGGTGTAGCGCTATTAAATATTTATCATCCTGTAATAAAAGAATAAACCATTTAAATAAAATAAACCATTACGAGGCAATTAAGGTGTAATAACTCAAACCTGCAGAAAAGCTCTAATTGTAATTGCAAAATATTAAGGGTGAGAGAAAGACACAGAATAAATTAAGGTCACGTCTCTGCCCCATCCACTCAGAGTTTCCATCCCAAAGATTTATTATGAAGTGTTTTTCCATTTTTTGTGGTACTCCAACAGGCTCTGGCTTCTCTGGGCTTAAAGACCTCGATTTCACAATAAATGATTAATCTTTAACAAAGCTGATGAAGCCTGGGGGAGATTAGCTTAAATAAACCCAGTTAATTATCAAGGGTCATAAATGGAAGCAGTTATGAGCATTTTTTTAATTAACTAATGAGTTGGTATTTAACTGCCAGTTGTGTTTTGGTCCAGTTATTGATTCCTCCAAGTCGAAATATCAAAGTCAAACAATTGTACTGATGCAGATGGAAATGAAAGAAGCTTTTTGCATTCTCCAGCTGGGAAATGTTCTCCTTGGGACCCTCCCGGAACCCCAGCCTGGGCACCCCAGGGCTCTGGCAGGCTGGGGAAGGTGCCCGTTCCCTGGGGAGCCTGGGCAGTGCCCAGCACCCTCTGGGGGCAGGACCTCACCTGGTGCCCACCCTACACCTGCCCTGACACATCCCTGAGGAGTGGCACAGACCACAGTCACCAGCGAGGGGCTGCAGAAAGCACTGGAACATTCCAGAGTCACTATTCCTTGGAAAACAGGCTGGATTTTCTGCCACTGAAACAGAGAAGAGTTCATTACACTGAGAATTCATCACAGCTTTGCTTTTTCATTCCCCAAACCAGAAATTAGGTGTGTCTTTACTCACAATAAAGCACATTTTTCACTTTTAAACCTGGTATCCCCCTAGCAGCTTTAATTGCTCCAAACACGACAGTTTGGTTTTGGACCAGCTGCAGAGTGATAAAATAAGGTGCCACTGTAACAGAAAGTTTGGTAGCTTTAACTCTAGACCTGGTCCCAGGGATGGGCTGGTGCTGAGCTGGTGCTGGGAGGGGGCTCCAGGGAAATGGAAAAGGGCACGGGCCTTTGGAATGGGAATGGATTTGGGATGGGATGGGATGGGATGGGAATGGGATGTGATGGGGATGGGATGGGAAGGAGCTGTGACGCCCCGGGCAGTGCCCAGGCTGCTCTGGCTCTGCTGGGAGCTGCTCCTGGCATGGATGTCTCTGGGGCCACAGGCTCTCCTCTCCTGGCACAGTCTGAGATCACTGCTGTGCCCTTTGCCGAGCTCCCCCTGCTCTCTGGAGGATGAATTTTGGGCTTTGCCATGGACAGGAACTGAGGGCAGTGCTCTGCTCCCTCTGTAACCCCTGCCCAAATTACCTGAGCTTCCTCCTCGCAGGAGCCGGGGTTTGTTTCAGGAGCTCCTGGGGGGAGCAGTGTGAGCACAGCCAGGCTGCAGATGTGCACATCCCCACCCGAGTTCTGGAGGAATCTGCCCTGAACTTGTTCCCTTTCCTGTGGCAAACAGGGGCTGAGGCATCGCTGCCTTCCTAACCACATACAAGGATATGCTTGCTGGGCAAATAATTGCAAGTAATTGGCCCCTGGTAAACTAAAAGTCAGGGTTTATTTACTTTCTTGTTTTTACCTGCTTGTATCCTCTAATAGCTCCTTGCAGCTCATATTTTTCCCAAGCCCTGGATGTCAGGAAGCTGCAGCTGTGGGTCCTGCCCTCCTCGAGCACGTCTGTAATTCTCAGTCCCGCTGTCCTCCCCTGCCTGGGAATTTACTGTTGTTTTGACAATTTTATGTGCAAACATATTTAAATCCTCTGACCTCAGCCTCCTGAGCTGATTGAATTTTGCTTTAACTTTGGTCTGGCAATTTCCATTTCCATGTTTTTATGCAGAATGCCAGGGTTTCAGCTTGTGATAAAGCTGAGACAAAAATAGGATTGGGTCCGTGCTGAATTTCTGTGTGTGAGCAGAGGGGCTCTCGTTTCTCTCAGGGTACCTCATTCCCTCACTGTGTGGTTGGGTGGACATGGTGCTGTTTAACTTGCACTTTATGGTCTCAGAGGTCTCTTCCAGCCGTGGTGATTCTGCAGTCTCTGGGGTCAGGGAGTGCCTTCCTCAGGTTTGCTTTGGTGGTTCCCTTCCTGCTCTGGCTTTCCCAGACAGGGCCCTTTTGCAGCCAATTCCTTTTGTTCCCTGTAATTTGCCTCCTCGTGCTCCCCTTTCATGGGATGGTGTCCCATTCTGATAAGAGGTTTTCTCTGCCAGCTCTTTTCTGCCAGCCCGGGATCAGAAAGGAATTTCTAGATACAATCTCTGTGCCTTTGGTAAAAGGCAGTGCTAAACATCCTTGACATTTAACCTCACCTCCCTGGCCCAGCTGTCTGTAGTGCTTACGCTCTCCAGAGGTTTCCCTTCTGAGGATTAGAGCTGCAGCTACAAATCCCCGCGGTTTATTCTCCTTCTCCATTTAAACCCTCTCAGCTGCTGCCTGCCTGGGTCATTTCCAGCGTTAGATCCGGCTCACCACCCCCAACCAAAACTGATTTTAAGGAGAACAGCAGCCTTTATTTACTTCTTCCCATGACAAGGTGCTGGGGATTCTTGCACCTGCATTTCCCAGCAGGGCTGGGCTGCCACAGCAGCACCTGCCAGAGCATTTCCCTGGTGCTCCAGGGCAGGTTTAGTTTGGATGTGAGGGAAAATTCCTTCACTGAAGAGTTCAGGCCAGGAAGTCAACCAGGAGCTCGGGGCATTAGTGCATTTAGAGCTGGGCAGAAATCCCCAGTTCTCCAGGTATGTTTGGCAGCCAGGGATGCTGTGCCAGTATCCCTCTGCCCAGAACATTCCTGGCTTTGTGTTTTTGAACCCAGCCTGGCTTCAAGCTCTGCTTTGAACCAGCGAGCTGGGCTTGGCTGTGCTCTCTGCCCAGAGGAGGTGGCTCTGCAGGGCACCCAGGCTCCTGCACACGCAGCCCCAGCTCTGCCACGGCCACAGCTGCAGCTGCTGGGCACTCGCTGCTCCTCCAAAGCCCCAAAGTTCAGCTCCAGGAGAACTCCCCTCTGCAGCCACAGGAGTGGCACAGAGAGTCCTGGGTTTCCATTAGACTTGCAGATTCCTTCTCCACAAGCACCCTTGGCAATCTGAGCAGTCCTGACACTGTAGGATGGGGGTCCCAGGAAAGTGCAGTGCAGATAGTGCCGCTCTTGCCCACGCATCCCTGCCTCCCAGTGCTCCTGAGGAGTCATTAACAAATTTTAATTTGAATGAACCAGCCTAGCGTGCTCCTACAGAACCAGCTGGTTTTGTTTTCTCTCTATAGACCTGAACATTTTCATGAATAAAGATTTGCAAAGAGTTTCAGAACTTGAAACTAGAAATAGATCCGTCTCTCCAATGCCTCGATCTAATAATGTGTTTTAAAATGAGAATTTTTGCAAGAATAATACATTAAATCACCGCCCTCGCTTCCAGCCTCAGTGCTGGCAGGAATCTGTGACTTTATGCTACCTTAAGCACCTATAATTAAGTCGAGATCTGATGTTTCCCGGGGAGACACGATCCCAGCACAACCCCTGCTGGTTTGGGTAGGGTATTTGCTTTTTAATGAAATAATGTACTGACTGAGTGTGTTAATTTGCCTGATTGTTGGAAAGAATGGTCCTCATCTGCAGCAAGAGGAACTTTCCCTTTCCTAGCAAGACACAGTCGTGAGGATTGACTCCTAAATTCCCAAGAAAAAGATGCTGTTAACCTAAGGTAGCCGGAAAAATAACTTTTGTCATTATTGCACAGCACATTTGAGCCAGTTAGAGAATTATCCATGAGGAGCAGGCTGTAATTGCTCAGAACATGAAGGTTTGGGAGAAGTTAAGGAGCACTAAATCAAATTATTGTCACACTTTCAAAACAACCATTAAAATATGAAATCGATGAAGTCTTGATAGGTTTTTGTTTTCTCTGAGTCTCTTGTTGGACCCCAATTCCTGTTTCTCCTGCTGAAGGCAGGGTTGGTCTGTTCCAGGGGAACATTTTGGGGTGGGAGCATTTGCTGTGCTGAGTTTCCCTTTTCCTCATGTTGAGTTTCCTTTTCCCCTCGTGTGGAATTTTCCTTTTTCTCTCATGCTGACTTTCCCTTTTCTCTCAGGTTGAGTTTCCCTTTTCCCTTCATTTTGAGTTTCCCTTCTCCTTGTGTTGAGTTTCCCTTTCCCCTCATGTTGAGTTTCCTTCTTCCCTCGTGTTGAATTTTCCTTTTTCCCTCATGCTGAATTTTCCTTTTTCCCTCGTGCTGAGCGATGTGGGACATCAGGGACAGACCCATCTGTCCACAGCACTTCCATTGCTCCTGCCCCTGCACTGGGGTGGGAAACCTGAAACCCTTTTCATGCTGGAGGAGTCACCAACTTCATGGATTCTAATGCCAATTAAAAGTGTAACACAGCTCAAATTCCATTTCACTTTTAAAACGTGCTTTGGGTTCATCAGCACCCACGGTGTGTTTGTCAAGGTGTTGAGTAATTGGCTTTAAGGTTGGAAACATTCATCTGCATTAGCAGAAGTTTAGCAGTTGGCTAAAGAAACTTCATAACTTTTTATTTGGGGAAATATTTGTCTGCTATTGCTCTTGGACTCGTGTTTGCACAGTATTAACCTGAAAAGCAATTTTAGGTGGGAAAAAAAACCACCTCAAAATTGGCCAGGAGCTGGTGTGTGCTCAGCCATACCCTGCACATCCCTGCTTGTCAACTCGCTCCCATTTTTTTTCATTAGCTTCTTGTTATAGTCAAGATATGGTCAATGATCTTTTGAGCTTGGTAATTTTGTTAAACCCTTTTTATGAACAGTATTGAATTGCCACATGAGATGGGAGCTTGCTTCTGTGCAAGATTAATTGGGACCGGTATTTCATTTTGCATAGCGCTATTCAAAGCTAATAAAAAGGCCCAGAATAATGAATTCTAAAGTCAAATTATAATGAAAAGCCACAGGTGATTGTTTCATTAGGCTGGATGCAGGAGAGCTGTGTCTTCTCTTAACTTTGCCTGTTTGTATTGGTTGCCCTGGGGGAAGTAAACAACTTCCAAATGGGTTTGATGTTTCTGAGAAATGTTCTCTTCTGGAAAGGCTTCAATAATTAAAAAGATGTGCCCTCTTAAAAGTTCACCGAAGCACAAAACTATTGCTTTAAAACATTCTTTGTTCAAAATTGTTACCTTGACTGATATTCATGGAGGAAATTGCCTCCAATGGAGTGAGCGCAGCCCTTCCCTTAGCCAGGAGTCAGTGGCTCCCTGGAGGATGCTTGGGAGCTGGAGAATCCGGGGGCAGCAAGCCTGGCCCAGTGGGAGTGTGGTGGTGCTGATGGTGTTCACAAACGGGGTCAGAGCAGCGCTGGGTGCAGCTCCAGCACAGAGCTCTGCCCCAGCCCCGCTCCAGGTTAAACTGTGCTGTCTCTTGCATGACTGTTTGCTGTCTCATTCTGTACTTGTCTTCCATGTGTGATTAACTCCCAAATGTTCTCTTTTTTTTTTTTTTTTTTTTTTTCTTTTCCCTTTTTGTAGAAATTATTGAGCCTACTACCTCTAGTCGTGTCTCAAGCCCAGGTCAGTATCCCCCGAGGAGGGTCGGTGCCTGCAGGGCCCCATTGCCATCCGTGCCCGGGGCTGGCCCGGGCTGCTGTGTCGTGGTAGTGCTGGGCTGTCCCTGTGTTGTGCTTCCATTGGTGTGTCTTCCCTGCAGCCTTTGTGTCTTGTCCTCTTTCTCCCTGTTCGGAGCAGCCTCTCCCCATCCCTTTCCCTGCCGTGGGTGTGTCCCGGTGGGGCCGTGCAGGGCACTGCTCAGTGCGGGTAATTCCCTGCTCTGGAACCACCTCACCCCCTGAATCCCTGCTGGTGTTGTGGCCAATGTGGATGTTGGTTTGAGGATGTGCAGATTTCTCACTGTTTCATCTCTGACTGACCGTGGGATGGAGCCAGGAGCTGTTGGGAGGTGTTTTCACTGCCAGTGCCAGGAGGGGTTGGTGGGAGCTGAACCCTCTCTGTGTGCCTGGAGGGTGTTCACAGCCCCTGAGTGCTCCTGCCACGTCCTCCTTCTCTTGGGCATTTCCTGTTGCTGCTCCCCAGCAGGACACCCTCAATGGAGCTGGTCACAGAATTCTGGAATGGTTTGGGTTGGGAGGGACCTCAAATCCCACCCAGTGCCACCCCGGCCATGGCAGGGACACCTCCCACTGTCCCAGGCTGCTCCAGCCTGGCCTTGGGCACTGCCAGGGATCCAGGGGCAGCCGCAGCTGCTCTGGGCACCCTGTGCCAGGGCCTGCCCACCCTCCCAGGGTGCAATTCCTTCCCAATATCCCATCTGGAAGACAAAAACAAGCAGAATTTTCCTCTGGCAAAACCTTCACCAGATGTGCGCTTTTATTTCCTGACTGAGATTAAAAGATTGGGAGGACTGTGCCAGAAAGCCACAGAAGTGAAGTGATTAAACCAAGTGAGGCAGGTTAAACCAAGGGCTGCAGAAGGAAAAGCAGGCACAGGTGATCCCAGCACCCTCAGACCTACAGGAGCAGCAGGACAAGTGTTTAAATCTGCAGAGCTTTCATTAAAGAGCTTAGGGAGGGCAAGCTCCGGTGTCACTTGGGGGGCAGAGGTGCTGCCTCCCTGCCCTCCCCGGGCCCCAAGGAGCTTCCCAAAGCTCTCCATCTCCTCTAGGGCAGAGACTGTGCCCTGTCTCCGTCTCCTCTAGGGCAGAGATTGTCCTGTGCCTGCAGCCAGAGCTGCAGCAAAACCTCTGCACGACATCTCCATCCAAACCCATGGCACGGGAGGGGGGACTGGACTGCAGAAAGCTGATAGTGCCTGCAATAAAAGTCCCTGTCCTTGGGATTTTCCACAGTTGCTTTGGACTAGCAGGCAGTTGGAAATAAGCTGGGGAATTATTTTTTGAGTTAAGAGAGGCTGAGAAGAAGGAAAGGGTCGCCGCTGTGTCGGTCGTGCAAAGCGGCGATAGGAGAGCCCCACTCTGGTGTTGTTTAATGCTGGGGTTTGTAATTCCTCAAAAAGGGCCCTCAGACTGATCCTGTTCCAGCTCTGTCCGGGAAAGGAGGGATAATACCGGGTGGCTGCAGCTGGAATGGGCTCCAGTAACATTTCTGGGTTTAATCTCCGTAAGTGAGTGCTCCAACAGAGTCACAGTCGTTCCTCATTTTCAAAAACTGCTGTTCAAGTCACACAGCTTTGAGATGTGTTTGAATTTTTGTCTGCAGAAATTTGCACCAAATGAGCAAAATTATGTGTATTTCTGAGAGCAGCATGGAGATGGGGGAGTGGAAAGGAGTCCTTTAATAATGATCCCTCTCTTAATTCTGAAAGCACAGTGCTAAATAGAGAGGGCCTTTTACAAACATGAAATAGAGAATATGAAAACCTCTGAACACAATAGTGGAAAAATTTAGGAATCATTAAAGTTGCAATAGTTATAAACTACATGAGCAAATCCAACTTTAAATTATCAAGGAAAGCACTGAGCTCAGTTTGCAGTTGGAAACCAACATCTGTTCTGCTGAAAGACAACAGAAAAGGGGAGGAGGGTTTAAAGACAGTTCTCAAAATGGTTGCAAATTTATTATTGAGTCTTTCCTCCTGGAAATCAGCCCTGGTAGCAGCAGTGACATTGCAATGAACTGTTCTGTTTGCCTTCCATAATTAAATAACACTGTGATAGTCCCTCTACTTGGCTAATTTTAGCCTGGTAAATAGCTGGAAAATGCCGGCACTATTGTAACCAAGTTATTCAGCTGCAGAGGCAAAGAAAACCTTCCCAGAGTGCTGGGAACTGAGTCCCTTGTGTGCTGCAGCGCCAGCAGTGAAGGCAGCACGTTGGGCTGGGAGATGGTGGCAGAAAACCTGGGTTATCTGTCCACAGCTGCTTATGACAGTAAAATTAGATTTATCGTAAATCACAGAATGGTTTGGGCTGGAAGGGGCCTTAAAACCATCTCGTTCCACCTCCTGCCACGAGCAGGGCCAAGGTTTCTGGCTTTGTTCAAATCCTCCCGGGAGGTTTTGGCCAGGAGTCCTTTGGGTCTGCCTGCCCTGCTTCCCTCATGCAGGAACACCAACCATGGAAAAGCTGTAGGAACTCATTCTAGCCTCGTGTCTCACATCAGTCAGAAACCAGAGCATCGGCCTCCTTCCTGCTCAATCAAGGCCGTGCAGCTGATTAGCTAATTACCACCATCCTTCAGCACTCGAGCGCAGCTTCAGGGGGTGTGCTCCTGGAGAAGGTTCTGCTGCTGGAGGAGCAGATCCCTGGTGGGGTGTCAGTGCTGAGCCAGCGGCTGTGAGGGCACCCCAGAGGGAGGCAGTCTGTGGCTGCAGGGGCTGAGGGACATTCTGGGGGCCAAGGCTCCCCAGAACTGCAGGACATTCCTGACAGGGTGGTCGGTGTCCCATCACCACTGCCTGAGTCTCCAGGGTCTTCCTCAAGGACCAGCCTTGGAAGCGACTCTCTGCGGGAAGTGAGGGATCTGCAGCAGCCCTGGAGAACTTTCAGCATCCCCCCCAGTTCCCAACAGGGGACAAAGCATTTAAGACATTTTTAATTCATGCAAAGCAGCGCCGTGTTCGAGAGCCCTGGTGACACATTTGTGCATTTCCCTGCTGGAGCCCCTTTCCACACATTTGGGGATTTACTCTCCTAATTTGAAGCGACAGTGCTTCAAGCATGTAGAATTAGCTGCAGAAAGTTACAAAACTGGGGCCACGGTCGGTATCTGTGTTGTCAGCCAGCGCCAGGAGCTGCAGCTCCTTACAAATCTTTCCTCCTTCAGCATAATTAGTTCACAGGTGGTGTCTTGGAAAGCCTTTGAAGATGTTGCTGAATTCTTAACGCTGACTAAACAAGTAACTGTGACAGGTCAGAGAGAATAATTGAGGAATCTTCTTTAATTAATGATTTCACATCTTATGAGGCACTTTTATAAAAATTGGAGTGGGAGAGAGAAGGACCTTAAGTTATTTAATTTTCTCAGGAACAAAAGCGTGTTTAAATGAGCACTTGGGCAGGCTGGACAACTCCTTGAACCCCAGTTGGTTCTCCCTGCTCTGCCTTTCTGCATATCTAACACATTTAATATGCCAGAATACCAAATAATACCTCATTTCAAGCAGGCTCTGTTTGTTCCGTGGGAAACCTGCCAACCCCTCCAGTTTTTCTCCTCTCATGCAGTTGCAAATCCCATTTAAATCAATCAGTGATTTTGTGTCAGGAGAATCTGCAGGGTTGGACTCTGCATTTTGGGGTTTACAGTGCTCTTTCCTGCCATTATTTCTGCCTGCTGGTGAGGAAAGCACCGTGTTCCTGCAGCTGGGGGGCTCTGCATGGCAGCAGGAGACACTGGTGCAGCACCCCTGGAGCAGGGAAGAGCCTGGGGCAAGAGGCAGGGCCAGCTGGGCTTCACTGCCAAAACCCAGCTGCTCTTCCTTCTCCCTGCTCCTGCAACTCCTCCCAAAACTCTAAAGGGCTATGAAAAGGTGATCCAGATTTTGGATCCTGGATCATGGCAAGTTTAACTTCTAAATCCTGTTAGGAGCAGATGTGTGTTTGCTTTAAGAGTTTTTGATGCTTGGTGGCCACTTTGGTGCCTCCCAAATCCCCCGCCTGGGATCCCATCTCCATCAGCTGATGGGAATCGCCCTCCAGCGCCCAGTCCCAGAACACCAGAGGTTTTTCTGTCCCAGTAACTGACACAGAACAGATACAGGGCTACCAGGTCTTGCTGCGAGTAGTTTGCCATCAAAAGGGTGAATATCCCGAAAATATCAATATGTTAAACCTCCTTGTCAGTCAGCTGACAGCTCTGTGTTCAGAGCACATTGTGGGCACTGCTGCTGCATCCCAGAGCCCAGGCAGGTGTGAAATTCCAGCGTGGCTCCAGGAAAAGCTGGTGTCTGCACGCAGCCAGCTCTGTGCACCTGCACCGCTAATTCTGGGTTTCTGTGGGAACCCGGGGCCCAGCCAGACTGGGAATTATATCCTGGGGGAAATAGCTGCCTTCCAGTGCTGCAGTCACCTGCTGCTTCAAACAGGCGAACTCCGTGCTTGTGAACCTTCCCGGGAAGGCACATCCTCCCAGGGAATGTGTGGAATTAGGTAAACATTCCTGTTTAAGCTGAACGAGTGTCTCAGGGTGTGCTCAGTGACATTCAGCGTGCTCAGAGCCTGCATCATCATTCCAGCAGAATGTTTGAACACACTAAATCATATTATTCACTGCTTGCTGAAGAGATGCATTATTTAATATCAAGAGAGCTGCTTTCTATCAGCTGAAAAATAGGACTAGAACTAGGTCGTTTTTAGTCCATTGATTCCCACTCTCTAAGCCGGCATGTAAAATACAAGGATGTTTTTTCCCTGATACTGTATTGCCTACAAGCCTTCTGTCAGTGGGGATTTCAATATTAATGAGTTTTCCCACGAATATGAGAAGCCCACTTAGGAGAAGAAGCTGCTCTGAGAATCCTGAATATTTTACAATATCACACATCGATCAGTTGGCTGGAATTTCACATTTTAGCCAAGGAGTGCTTCTGAGAGATGCCAGGAAAGCAGAGCAGGGCCAGGTGGGAAATGGCTTCTGGAGGCTGTGAGAAGGGTGGAGGATGTGGAGGCTGGGGAGATGCTCAGCCTCCTGCTGCTGCTTTCCCCCACTTGCGTGTTCCAGGTGCTGGGGGTGAACCAGGAGGTTCCTCCCATCTCTGAGGGAGGTTCTCAGCATCCAGGGATCAGTGTCCTTGGTGCTGGGTGTGTGTCAGCGTGCAGATCAATTCCTGTTTCTGTCAGGTGTGTGCTGTGTGTAGGAACTCCAGTGTGGGAACCTGGGAACCTCTTCCCAGTACAGCTCTAACTTCCTGCAGTTAATGGGGTTTAAACACAGATATTCACTGAATCAGGGAATATACTGAGCTGGAGGGGACGCACGGATCATTGATCCAGCCCCTGTCCCTGCACTGACCCCAAATCCCACCTGGGCATCCCTGGCAGCGCTGTCCAAACCCTCCTGGAGCTCTGGCAGCCTCAGGGCTGTGCCCATCCCTGGGGATCTGGGCAGTTCCAGCACCCTCTGGAGATGAACCTCTCCCAAAATCCGCCCTAAAGCCCCCTGGCCCAGCTCCAGCTGTTCCCCTGTTCTTACACAACCTATTTACACCTTCCCCGAGACTGAGACAAGTCCCAGCTCCGCCTGAGAGAAGACAAGCAGGAGATTCCAGAATGTGATTCACCAGCAGGAAGAGAGCAGTCCGTGTTTTTATTTATCACAGAAGGATATGTTTTAAGTGAAGGTTTGATCAGCCAGAACTGGCTGACTACAGGAATTGTACAGGAATAAATATGCATATATCCATCTCGATGAGATGGGTGCCCATGTGCAGGGATTTAAGATGTATATAGAGCTGTGGATCCAGAACCTCAGGGAGGGCCCAGCTCTGTGTGGAACTTGGAGGAGCCTTCAGCTACAGCTGGCAGGGAAGGATCTAACAAACTTGGGTTGTTGAGGGAGGGAAGGCTTGGGGGATTAGGGGACTTGTCAGAAAAAGCCTGTTTGAAAACTCCATGAATATGTCAGTTTTAAAGAAATTCAAATAAAGGCCTGTTGAGTTTTGAGTGGGAAAAAAAATACGTTGGCTTCCTTCCAGGCTCCCCATCTCATTCCAGGCAACACTTCTTCTTCTTTTTTTGTCTTTTCCCTGTCTGAACTTCGCACCAAATGGAAATTTCAGTTCCATGCCAGCTGCATTTAGAGTATCTGTGCAACACGGACATTTTGATGGAGTTGCCAACAATATTTCCAGCCAGGATGGAAAACAACATCCCGGGGTGACACAGGATCAGCCATTTCCTCGCTCTGAACCTGGTGTCTCAGAGCTGCATCTTTTCCTTCCCCTCACTACAAACAATCGCAAGGCCCAGCCCGCTGAGGTGGATTTTAAGCTGGGCTTTGTCCTCCTTTAAACTTTCCAGATGAGCTCTTAACGTGTCACCAGGCAACCATGAAAGGCTGAGTGTGGGTTTTTCCAGGAGGCTCTCTGGGTTAAAGAAAGCAGCACCAAAATTTGTAGGATTTGTATTGTAGCTGAGCCAGGCCTGCATCCTTCCAGGAGCGGGGTGGGAACAGGTTCAAGCAGCAGCTCTGAACAATTAAATAAATACTCTTTTATCACTGGCACCTGCTCCTGCTCATGGTTTTCAGGAAGCCCAGATTTTAACCGAGCCTCTGAATCCACAGAACAGTGTGGAGCCATCTGATTAAAATTTTAAAGATGCTTTTCATTAAGATGGAAGCTGTGCAAAACATTTTCCCATTTCCAGCTGCTGAGTCAGGCAGCTCCATAAGAAAGAGCTGCTGGCATGAGGCAGTGGAAGAGGAGCTCAGTGAGGGGGTGGCAGCCTGCTCCACACCGAGCCAGGTCCTGGGGTGGCACTGGGTGGCACTGGGTGGCACTGGGACAGCCAGCAGCACTGTCACTGCACACTCAGGGCTGAAATGATTGACCTTGGCCCCCTTTGGGCCCCTCACGTGGAGGTCCATGGCTGGGCTCTGTGTCTCCCTGTCCATCCTGCCCCAGATGCTGCCTGTCTGTGCAGTGAGGGTGGTCACTCACCCTTCCTCTGTCCCTGATGGCTCTGCAGTGTTTGTCCCCCAGCCAGAGGGAGCTCTCTGCAAAGCCAGGCAGCTCAGAGAACAGCTGGCTTCGGGAAGCTCAGGAGGAACAAACAGGGTGTGCATTTTCCACTGGGAAAACAGGGAGAGATGTGAACAACCCACAGGAAACTGCCAGAGCAGAGAGCCCTGCTCAGAGAGGCCCTGCAGGAACGAGCAGTGCCTGCCTGTAAGGATCCCAAACCTGCTCTGCCCTTCCCTCCCTCACTGCACAGCCCCATTCAGTGCCCAATTGCCCCAGAACCACAGAACATCCTGAGCTGGAAGGGACCCTCAGGACCAGTCCAGCTCCCACCAGAAGGAGCAGTGTTTTACAGAGAGGTGGAAATCCCACCCTGCTCAGTGCAGGCTGTCACTGTCCAACTCCCAGGCAGGTGCTGGAGAAACCTGAAGGATTTTAGTGCTTAGGGGTTATACACAGCACAAACTAGGAAAGAAAGATTGGTTTGGAGGCAGAATGTGTCTTTCTGCACGTGTCTCCAAGGCTATCAGAGTCAGTTTTAAGGCATCCATCTCTGTCCCAAAAGCACCAAGATACTGCACTAATTGACAGAGATTTTCAAAGGCATGGCCCTTAGCAGAACCTGCATGCCTAAAGCTCCCAGCCAGCTTTGAAAAATCTCAGCTGTTGGGGGCTTTTTCCTCTCTTCTGTGTAATAACATATGCAAAGCTGAGCCATAATGTCTCCAAAATCCTCAGGATTAAGCTGAAAAGCGAGTGGGGAAGGCTGGGGCATGAAAAGCTTCCTGATGCAAAGTCCTCCAGCAGCAGGAAAAGCTGCAGAGCAGCAGCAGGCAGGAAGGGTGAGGGGCTCTGGAAAGGGACCCCCTGCAGAAATCCCAACCCCAAATGGCTCTGCAAGGGGGGGGATCATTCCCTCTCCCCCACAGGCAGCTGCAAGAGCTCAGACACCTCCCGATGGCAAATCAGCTCCTGCTGCAATCCCAAATAACTCATCCCAGGGAGCAGGGACTGGGGGAAAATGGAGCCACAGAATCACTGAATGGCCTGGGTTGGGAGGGACCTTAAATAAATCCCAGCCAGTGCCACCCCTGCCCTGGCAGGGACACCTGCCACTGTCCCAGGTGCCCCAGCCCCAGTGTCCAGCCTGGCCTTGGGCACTGCCAGGGATCCAGGGGCAGCCACAGCTGCTCTGGGCACCCTGTGCCAGGGCCATTCTAACAAAAGGATCCCCCAGTGGGGTCAGTGCTGGGAGATGGATCCCTAACCTGGAGCCTCCAGCTGCGGGAGGCAAAGGCTGTGCTCAGGGTGACAAATCACTAAATCACTGCATTAAAATGTGCAGGCATGAACCCCGTGTGCCCCACAGCTCTGGGGGGTCAGCTGGGAGGAGGAGGCAGGGAATGATGGCTCCCAGCCCAGCACTGGGCACTGCCATTCCTGAGCACCTGGGCATTGCTGAGCACCTGGGCACTGCCATTCCTGAGCCCCTGGGCATTGCTGAGCACCTGGGCACTGCCATTCCTGAGCCCCCGGGCATTGCTGAGCACCTGGGCACTGCCATTCCTGAGCACCTGGGCATTGCTGAGCACCTGGGCACTGCCATTCCTGAGCCCCTGGGCATTGCTGAGCCCCTGGGCACTGCCATTCCTGAGCCCCTGGGCATTGCTGAGCACCTGGGCATTGCTGAGCACCTGGGCACTGCCATTCCTGAGCACCTGGGCATTGCTGAGCACCTGGGCATTGCTGAGCACCTGGGCACTCCTGCATCCCTGAGCCCCTGGGCATTGCTGAGCACCTGGGCATTGCTGAGCACCTGGGCACTGCCATTCCTGAGCCCCTGGGCATTGCTGAGCACCTGGGCACTGCTGAGCACCTGGCATTGCTGAGCACCTGGGCACTGCCATTCCTGAGCACCTGGGCATTGCTGAGCACCTGGGCATTGCTGAGCACCTGGGCACTCCTGCATCCCTGAGCCCCTGGGCATTGCTGAGCACCTGGGCATTGCTGAGCACCTGGGCACTGCCATTCCTGAGCCCCTGGGCATTGCTGAGCCCCTGGGCATTGCTGAGCACCTGGGCATTGCTGAGCACCTGGGCACTGCCATTCCTGAGCCCCTGGGCATTGCTGAGCACATGGGCACTCCTGCATCCCTGAGCACCTGGGCACTGCCATTCCTGAGCACCTGGGCATTGCTGAGCCCCTGGGCACTCTGGCATCCCTGAGCCCCTGGGCATTGCTGAGCCCCTGGGCACTGCCATTCCTGAGCCCCTGGGCATTGCTGAGCACCTGGGCACTGCCATTCCTGAGCCCCCGGGCATTGCTGAGCACCTGGGCACTGCCATTCCTGAGCCCCTGGGCATTGCTGAGCCCCTGGGCACTCTGGCATCCCTGAGCACCTGGGCACTGCTGAGCCCCTGGGCACTGCTGAGCACCTGGGCACTGCTGAGCACCTGGGCACTCCTGCATCTCTGAGCACCTGGGCATTGCTGAGCACCTGGGCACTGCCATTCCTGAGCCCCTGGGCATCCCTGAGCACATGGGCACTCCTGCATCCCTGCCATGAGGAGAGCCCCGTGCTGGCTGCAGCCGGGCCTGGCTCGGGGAAGATCTCAATCAAGTTGAGAAGTAGCAACAATTTTGCTGGGGCAGTGTTTGAACACTGTGGAGCCCCATGAATAGTTAATGTCACGTCAAGGGCTGGAGACAAACGCTGCTGGCTCTGAGGAGCCAATAGCTCAGGCTGCTGTGAGTGATGTCTGCTCCCTGCACACACAGCCCCGTGGAAATTGCAATCATCCCTCACGAGGGGCTCAGTGCTGCTCACTGCAGCCCAGGAGGGGTGCCCACTGCCTGGCTGCTGCTCTGGCAATTGCCAGGGCAGCCTGCTGTGCCCTCCCTGCGGCTGGGCACGCACAGGGCTGCACAAATGGCTCTGGGGGAGTCCAGGTGGATCCCCTGTACGGAGGGGACCCTCCCAGTGCCCCTCAGTTTGTGCCTGTCACAAAGGGCAGGGCAGCCCTGGGAGCTGGCACAGCTCTCAGTCACTCCATCCCAAATCCAGGGCGTTGGAAAAGCCCCCCCAGATCCCTGAGTGCAGTCCCTGACCCATGCCCACCCTGTGCCCACCCAGAACACTCAGTGCCACCTCCAGGGATTCCTGGGACACCTCCAGGGATGGGCACTGCAACCCTCCCTGGGCAGTTCCAGTGCCTGACCCCCTTTCCATGGGGAAATTCCTGCTGGTGTGTGACCGTGCTCACAGGGGTCCCAGGATGAGGGAAGAGACGAGGATCTGACTCCGTGTTTCAGAAGGCTTGAGTTATTATTTTATGATATATATTACATTAAAACTATACTAAAAGAATAGAAGAAAGGATTTCATCAGAAGGCTGGCTAAGCTAAGAATAGAATAGCAAAGAATGATAACAAAGGTTTGTGGCTTGGCTCTCTGTCCAAGCCAGCTGGGCTGTGATTGGCCATTAATTAGAAACAACCACATGGGCCAATCCCAGATGCACCTGTTTCATTCCACAGCAGCAGATAATCAATGTTTGCATTTTGTTCCTGAGGCCTCTCGGCTTCTCAGGAGGAAAGATCCTAAGGAAAGGATTTTCCATAAAAGATGTCTGTGACACTGGTGCCCACCCTGAGCTCCCCTGAGGCTGTTGGGGTGCAAGGTGCCACTGTAACTTCTGCACCCAGCAAACAGTTTGGTTTGCTTGTTTATTTCACCCACCACCTTCTTCCAATCAAAACACTATTGATGATTAATTCCTTGGCTATATTGGCCCAGTTTGGGGATAAGTTTCAATGGGTTATGGGGTTTCTAATATTCCTGTAAAAAGAGAGAAATACATGCACTGTGCAGAAATGTGACCATGAGGAACCCACCAGAAATGCTTAAGGAAATCAACAGAAATCTGAATAAACCCCACATCTTAGAAATCATCTGCCAGGCACCTCAGTGGAAGATTTGCTGAAAGGCTACCAGCACTTCCAGCCAAAACTTCCTTCCTCATACACCCAAAAAGGGAGAGAAATCATGTTCCAACCTGCTTAGCTCCACATCCTTTGTCAAGAGCACAAGAATGATGTGGAAGCCGTGCAGAAACTGGAAAGCTCAGTGTAAAAAAATATCGTTCACGCTGCTGTATGACATTGCCTCAACACAGCAGAACCAACAAAGTCTCCCTGATATATGAGAACTATCAGAGATTGCCACTGAACATGGAGATTTAATGTGCTGCTTAATTCAAGAGCTTATTTACAATGTCACACGTCACTTGGAGAAAAATGGCTCTGACAACCAATCATTTAAAATATAGGAAGAATGTTTAACAAAAGGTCAGAAGTACAAATATTTTACATATTAACTACTAATAAATTCATTTCCTCTCAAAGTTAGGAGGATCAGCAAATGTCTCCAAAGCCATTTGCAATATTTCAGCACAAGACCCAACCTCTAATTACCAATGTAAGTTGTAAATAATTGTCAAGCATGCAGATGAGCCAAAAATTCTCTCAAATTAAAGTAATTAGCTCCCAAGTCAAATTTTTCTGTCACATTAAAACGCTTTTCCTTGTCTCCAGCGTGACACTTACAAATGAGAGCCACATTGTCAGGGAAGCAGTTATTGTCGGCTGCCAGAATGATGCCTGAGGAACCTGAGCTTCCCAGCAGTCCAGGCTTTCCCTCCTTCCTGTGCTGCTCACCCCACGTGGGAGTGGGGAATTTACCCAGCAATTTATGCAGCTGGAACCCTGGCAGGTGGCTCCAGAGCTTCCCCATCCCTTGGTGTGGGAACATCCCCCGTGGAGAGCCTCGGTGCTTGGCTCTTCCTGCTTCCCCTTCCCTGAGGAACCTTCCAGAGCTCCTGGGCTGGGACACAGGGGTGGGAGAAAGGGAATGGGGATGGGGATGGGAATGGGAAAGGGAAAGGGAATGGGAATGGGGATGGGGATGGGAATGGGAATGGGAATAGGAAAGGGAAAGGGAATGGGGATGGGGATGAGCAGCTTGCTCCTCCCAGTGCTTTCTCTGCCACTTTCATAGGTTATTCTCAATGTCCTCTCAACCAAAGCTGTGTTTTCCCCATCCAGTGGAGGATCCTGAGCTGTTGTCCTGTTTAAATTAAGGTTCCCAGGCAGGACCCAGAGTCAGGCTTGGTTTCCATTTAATTTCAGGCTAAACAAGGTTGGGTTTGCTGCAGCTGAACCCCAAATCAGGGCAGATGTGGGGGAGGATGGCATCCCAGCCTTGAGCACATCCCATCCCAAGCCAGCTGTGTGACCAGAGGGCTGCACAGAGCCCTGAAATAACGCAGGACTGGCCGGCTGCCTTCCAGGGATCCCTTCCAGTGGCTGCTCCCCTCTACAGTTGTTGCTATTCCACTTTTTCCAGACAAGACAGCAGGGCTGAGACTCAGAAATCCAGGCTGGATGTGTGGTTTGCTTTGCCCTGGGCGTGCCAAGAGCAGTAAATCTGGAGGATGCTTAAAGGGAGGGACAGGCTGAGCCTCACTCAGCACCTCATCCATTAGGGCTGGGGGTCAGGAAAGGTTCCCCCCAGAGGGCATTGGCCCTGCCCAGGCTCAAAGGGAATGGGCACATTCCCAGAGCTGCCCCAGGAGGGTTTGGGCAGCGCAGGAAGGCCCAGGGGCCAGGACTTGGCGCCGTGGGTGATGAGGTGTGCTCCTGGTGCCCAGAGCCATCAAGCCCCTGCTCCCTTGGCTGATTTCTGCCTTCTCCTTTGCTGCTGGAAGGGGAGGAGGTGGTGATCCCACAGGTCCACGCCAGGGCTTGGGGTGGATCTCCTCTGTCTGTCCAAGCCAGCTCCTCCTCCGGGCTGTTCCCATCTGTGAAAAATGCCACTCACTTGTTTTTAAATTAAAAGTTTAATAGTAATAAAACAGTTATAAAAATAGTAATACAATTAGAGTAATAATAATTAGGACAAATTGTATTAGGACAATATGAGACAATAGAAACAAAGAGTTACAGACAGTCTGGGTACCTTTTCTGGGCAGCACAAGCCCGAAAAAGGCTCCACATTAACAGAGGATTAACCCTTAAAAGCAACAGCCTGTTGCATGTTCATACACCTCATCCATGATGCATAAATTCCATTCAAACACAGGATTCTGTCTGGGCAGTGTCAGCTTCTTCCTCTGAATCCTGACAGCACCTTCAGGGTTAGGCAAGGCAGGAAGAAGTTCATTTCTCCTGATAATGGAGCAATAAATTCTCTTTCTCTGAAAAATTTAGGTATCCTGTGGCTGCTATCTCAGTGCGAGTCCTTTCTTTAAGAAAGTATCTCACATAGCATGGCTTCTATTTTAACATTTTGTTATGACCTAAAATTCTATTTAACACACTACTTAAGGGAATTAATACAGCATTACTTTCTAACACAACACATATAATATTATTTTAATATTTGCAAAAAGCCAATCATAAAATACGCATTTTTCACACATCCATCACTCCAGAGCTCCTCAGGGATGTTCCATTTCCCCAACACCACTGCACTCCTCAGCCACACAGAGAAATGGGACACGGCTCCAGTATCAAGGATGATCTATAAAGCCAAATTTCCTTCTGTTCCCTCACAGTAATTTTCCCCATAAATACTTCTGGGGGTTGTGAAGTGTTCCTTGCAGCAGAATGGGAGTCCATCGGGGCTGTGCTGTTTCATCCTGTGCAGCTCATTCATCCCAGCCAGGCACCACGGGCACTCTGCTCCCTGCACTGTTTCAGGGGAGGTGCTTCTCTCTGACACCACTGCACGAAACTCCACTGAAACACACCTGAGCAGAGTGTGGGGGCTGGAAATGGGGGCGTTCCACTAAAGCTTGTCCTGCCCTGTCACTGCCACCACTGCTCTGATCCTGGCACACCCAGGGACATCCACAGGATCCTGGGATGCTTTGGCTTGGGAGGGGCTGTAGGGATCACCCAGTGCCACCCCTGCAGAATGAACCCCTGCAGAATAAACCCCTGCAGAATAAACCCCTGCAGAATAAACCCTGCAGAATGAACCCCTGCAGAATAAACCCCTGCAGAATGAACCCCTGCAGAATGAACCCCTGCAGAATAAACCCCTGCAGAATGAACCCCTGCAGAATGAACCCCTGCAGAATAAACCCCTGCAGAATAAACCCCTGCAGAATAAACCCCTGCAGAATAAACCTCCCACTGTCCCAGGTGCTCCCAGCCCCAGTGTCCAGCCTGGCCTTGGGCACTGCCAGGGATCCAGGGGCAGCCGCAGCTGCTCTGGGAATTCCATCCCAGCCCCTGCCCACCCTGCCAGGAACAATTCCCAATTCCCAATCTCCCATCCATCCCTGCCCCCTGGCAGTGGGAGCCATTCCCTGTGTGCTGTCCCTGCAGGCCTTGTCCCCAGTCCCTCTGCAGCTGTCCTGGAGCCCCTTCAGGCCCTGCCAGGGGCTCTGAGCTCTGCCTGGATCCTTCTCCTCCCCATGACTGAGCAGGAACCACAGCAGGACCCACAGAGGGACCAGGAACTGCAGGGATTTTTAGTGAGGAACCACTCAGTGCTCTTGGGCAGTTGCTGGCTTGGGAAATGCTCTGTTCCAGAGGGTGATTTGGGAAATGCTCTGTTCCAGAGGGTGATTTGGGAAATGCTCTGCTCCAGAGGGTGATTTGAGACCCTCATCCCCTCTGTCCCCCTGAGCCCCATCCCAGCCCTGCTGTCCCTCCATGCCTGGTGAGCCAGGGCTGGCAGCCCTCGTGGAGCAGCTCTGCTTTGAGCCACACCACCCTCACCAGCAAAAGTGATCTGACTTTAAAATCTCCAGGGCTGGGTGTATTTTTAGCCGTGTGAAACGAGTCTGTGGCTGTTTGCAGTATCTAGCATGAGCTGTTTGTCAGGGAAAGGTGACTCTGGCTGCTGTGGAGGGCAGGCAGGGAGTGTGTGTCTCCCTCTGCCTTCCTGGGCCAGGGCTCCCCCAGCCAGGCAGCCCCAGTTCCAGGCAAAGATCCCCACAATTCAGGATTACACGGCTGGTGGCCATGGTTACCGTGTCTTCAGTGCTTGGGTGTTTTTTCCAACCAGTAAATATCACATTTTGCATTTTACCTCAGTCAAAACCAGCACCAGGATCGGTTTTGCATTGGACACAGGGCACGTCCCAAGTGGGGTCTTCATGACTGGAACAAGAAATGCCTCTGTCTCATTTTCTGTGTGTACACAAACACAGGCTGGGATAATATTTCACTTTAAGACATTGCTGGTGGCATGTCTCAAGTGTTTAAATTACTAAGCTTTCAGATTTTAGCACAGCAAACAACTGATTTTTGCTTCTGCCGTTCTAGTAATCGTATTTTAGTCCTTGTTTTCCCATTTTAAGACTCACAAAATGCTTTTTTATTCATTTAAATTTGAAATAAGGACAAATCAGCATTTCATCTCCCAGCTCCTGCCCTGCCAGCAGCCCTGTGTGAATGCTGATGGACAGGCCCTGATAACACCCCTCTCTTATCAACCCCATCACTCTTCTGGGGCTCATCTCCTCCATCTTCCTGCCAACACTCCCATCCCAGAGCATGATAAAGCCCCTCCGTTAAGCACCTGGCACTTCCCAGCTTTATCCTGCCCAGCCCTGGCTTATCCATGGGCAGAGTCAGCTCTTGGACAGCTCCTGCAATATTCCGTGTCCTTCCTCAAGGATTTTCTGAGAGATTTGTCTGAGCAGTGCTGAGCTCTGCTTGACAGATAATGCACAAAGCAAGATTTGACTGCAGCCCCACCACCCAGGGATGGGCTGAGCCAAACCTGTGCCCGGGGCTGGGACAGCTCCTGGGGAGGATGCTGTGACAGGGGCAGCTCACAGGACATTCCTGCCAGAATCCTCATCCCTGCAGCTTCCAGCCCTGCCTGGGGCAGCTGTGCCAGCCTGGGCAACGTTGCCAGGGAGGAATTTTCCCTAAAATCCTACCCAGAACTGCTCCCAGAACTGACCCAGAACTGACTCAGAACTGACTCAGAACTGACCCAGAACTGACCCCAGAACTGCCCCAGAACTGACTCAGAACTGACCCCAGAATTGACCCAGAACTGACCCAGAACTGACCACAAACTGACCCCAGCACTGACCCCAGAACTGACCCAGAACTGACCCCAGAACTGATCCCAGAACTGACCCAGAACTGACCCAGAACTGACCCCAGAGCTGACCCAGCACTGACCCAGAACTGATCCAGAGCTGACCCAGAACTGGCCCAGCACTGACCCAGAACTGACCCCAGAACTGACCCAGAACTGATCCAGAACTGACCCAGAACTGACCCCAGAACTGACCCAGAACTGACCCAGAACTGCTCCCAGAACTGCCCCAGCACTGACTCAGAACTGACCCCAGAACTGACCCAGAACTGACCCCAGAACTGACCCCAGAGCTGATCCCAGAACTGCCCCAGCACTGACTCAGAACTGATCCCAGAACTGACCCCAGAACTGACCCAGAACTGACCCCAGAACTGACTCAGAACTGACCCAGAACTGACCCCAGAACTGACTCAGAACTGACCCAGAACTGACCCAGAACTGACCCCAGAACTGATCCAGAGCTGACCCCAGGGCTGGGGGTGCCCAGAGCTGACCCCAGCACAGGAGGGAAGTTTTGAACCAGGCCAGGCCAGAGGAACACGGGGCTGGAGAGAACCTCCATGCCCGCATTCCTGCTCCAGAGGCATTTCCACGTTTCTGGAATTCCCAGCCTTCTCCAGGTGCTGCCATCATGGCCAAGGCTCTGTTTAGTCCCAGCCTCCACCTGGCACCACTTCAGAGTGATCCATTTACCTCACTCCTGCCTCTCCCTGCCCAGCGCAGTTCCTCAGCCTCAGCATGATTGCATTTGCATGAGCCTAAACAAATGTCCTGATCCATTTTCAGACAAGGCTTCCAGGTCTGGCTCTCCCAGGGCCAAGCTTTGCCTTGGCCTCCAAGGAGGTTTCTCTGCTGCCCATTCCCCCTGGCCATGGGAGATGGTTCCAGAGCTCTGCAGGCGCCCTGTGCCCATCACCACTGCTGCTGCTGCCTAACAGAGCCTTTATGGACTGTCCACCTCCTCCTCCAGAGCCATAAATCCTCCAGCAGCTTCAAGTGGAACAAAATGTAGAGATGTTATCCCCAGGCCTCGCCCCAGCCTTCTGAGGCCCATTATCTCCCCATCTTTTCTTTTAAAAGAACCTTATTTGACAGCCTAGCCTTTTTCATCCTTCTTTTCTGCCTTACTGCTCTGACCTTGAGTTAGTTTACTCCTTCCCTCTCTGTATGTTTTAAACGTTGCACCAAAAAAATCCAATTTATTAAGGCTTTCCTTTAGTAAATGATTAACCTGAATATGGTTAAATGAAATGCTTATTAACATCTCCCTGCATAATCCATTTAACAGAATTAGTCTTGCTTATTCAGACAACCTAAAGGGGTCTGTGCTTTTGTCTACACAGCATCAGCATTAAAGCTTATAATTATTTGTGGTTAATGCAGCCCTTGGTGCTAGGAAATGCTGGTTTGTGTGTTCCAGCATAGCACTTCTCCTAATCTCTTGTATTAATTAGAGATACTGATATAATATTACTTTGTTCCTTTCTATTCAGCACCAGGAGAGATGTCTGAATATAATCCTATCCGTGCTAAGGGTGTCTTAAATATTTCCACAAGTGCTGGCTGGTGTAAAACATTAGGATTAGGCCCAATAATCCCTAAATTGGAAGAAAGGAGAGCTCACAAAGGCACGTGGGCACACGAGGTGTGCCTGGCACTGGGGGGTGCCATGGCCAGGCGGGGATTTCTCCTTGCCCTGAGGGGACATTGAAGGTCCCCTCTGACCTCAGCTTCCACCCCCAGCCCCTGTGGGTCCCTTCCCAGCCCTGGTGGTGCTCTGAGTGTGTCCCCTTTCCCTTTCCCGTTCCCTTTCCCGTTCCCTTTCCCTTTCCCTTTCCCTTTCCCTTTCCCTTTCCCTTTCCCTTTCCGTTCCCTTTCCCGTTCCCTTTCCCTTTCCCTTTCCCGTCCCCTTTCCCTTTCCCTTTCCCATCCCCTTTCCCTTTCCCTTTCCCTTTCCCGTTCCCTTTCCCTTTCCCTTTCCCTTTCCCTTTCCCTTTCCCTTTCCCTTTCCCTTTCCCGTCCCCTTTCCCTTTCCCTTTCCCGTCCCCTTTCCCTTTCCCTTTCCCGTTCCCTTTCCCTTTCCCTTTCCCTTTCCCTTTCCCTTTCCCTTTCCCGTTCCCTTTCCCGTTCCCTTTCCCGTTCCCTTTCCCTTTCCCTTTCCCTTTCCCTTTCCCTTTCCCGTTCCCTTTCCCGTTCCCTTTCCGTTCCCTTTCCCTTTCCCTTTCCCTTTCCCTTTCCCTTTCCCGTTCCCTTTCCCGTTCCCTTTCCCTTTCCCTTTCCCTTTCCCGTTCCCTTTCCCGTTCCCTTTCCCTTTCCCTTTCCCTTTCCCTTTCCCTTTTTCCCTTTCCCTTTCCCTTTCCCGTTCCCTTTCCCTTTCCCGTTCCCTTTCCCTTTCCCTTTCCCGTCCCCTTTCCCTTTCCCTTTCCCTTCCCCTTTCCCTTTCCTTTCCCGTTCCCTTTCCCTTTCCCTTTCCCTTTCCCTTTCCCTTTCCCTTTCCCTTTCCCTTTCCCTTTCCCGTTCCCTTTCCCGTTCCCTTTCCCGTTCCCGTTCCCTTTCCCTTTCCCTTTCCCTTTCCCTTTCCCTTTCCCTTTCCCTTTCCCTTTCCCTTTCCCTTTCCCTTTCCCGTTCCCTTTCCCGTTCCCTTTCCCTTTCCCTTTCCCTTTCCCTTTCCCTTTCCCAGAGGGATGCAGCCACTCTGGCTCTGAGCAAAATTTGACTTACACAGCAGCACAAAAGTAAATTATTGCCCCTCAGTGGCTGCAGCTGACATTTTAAACTCATTGTGTCCTGTAAATCCTGGGTCATTTGGTATTTCAGACATCAGGCTGCTCATGGAGCTCGTTTTAATCTTTTCCTAGATGGAAATTCACTTTCTTCTCAGGCATTTCAAGGTGTCATCCCCCAGGGCTCTGAAGTGAATTTGCAGCACCAGACCATAGAGTCATGGAATTGTTTAGGTTGGAAAAGCCCTCCCAGACCGTGGGGTCCAACCATGGCCAGCACTGCCAGGGCCACCCCTGAGCCACGTCCCCAAGTGTCACATGCACAGGGCTTTGAGATGCCCCTGGGGACGGGGAACTGTGAAAAACGCCAATCACTTGTTTTTAAAATTGTGAAAGTTTAATACTAATAAAATGGTTATAAAAATAGTAATGCAATTAGAGTAATGATAATTTGGACAATTCGGATTAGGACAATATGAGACAATAAAAACAAAGAGTTACGGATGGCCTGGGTACCTTTTCTGGGTCAAATAAGCCCAAAAAGGGACCCACGTTAACAGAGAATTAACCCTTAAAAACAACAGCCTGTTGCCTATTCATACACCTCATCCATGATGCATAAATTCCATTCAAACACAGGATTCTGTATGAGCAGTGTCAGCTTCTTCCTCTGAATCCTGACAGCGCCTTCAAGGCGGGAAGAAGTTCGTTTCTTCTAAAAGAGCAATAAATTCTGTTTCTCTGAGAGATTCAGGTGCCCTGTGGCTGCTATCTCAGCGTGAGTCCTTTCTTTAAAAATGTATCCTACATAGGGTAGTTTCTATTTTAACATTATGTTATAACCTAAACCTATATTTAACACACTATTTAAGGAAATTAACACAGCATAGCTTTCTAACACAACGCATGTAACATTCATTTTCATATTTGCGAAAAGCCAGTCATAAAATGCACATTTCTCACAGGAGCCCAAACCTCCCCGGGCAGCTGTGCCAGGGCTGGGCAGCCCTTCCCTGGAGAAACTCCTGAAGCCCATCCTGAGCCTCCCTGGACACAGCTCTCCTTCCCCCCTCTGGGCACCCAAACCCTCTGGAATCAGCTCTGTGTCACACTGGGGATGGGGCGTATGGAAATGCCCAGCATGGCTGCAGGTGTAATCACAGCCTCTAATAATTCCAGCTTTTATTTAAAGCCTAATCACATATTCCTCCACCACTGCCTCCCTGCATAAATATTAAGACTGGGAGCTCGTGTGTGTGTGTGTGTGTGTGTGAAACAATGGCACGGTAATATTTCAGCGGGGGGAAAAAAAAGGCAGCTGGTTTATGCTGCTCTCAAACATTTAAACCTTTTCATTTTTCTCTAAACTGAGGGCTTAGTCTGACACAGAGAACCATCCAAAAGTGCTTTGAAAAATACCAAGTCCAAGAACAAAGTGACCTTGCATGGCCTTGCCCAGGAAAGCAAGGACTGCTCAGTCCTTACCAAAATAATTACTCAGACTAGATCAAGGACTGAGCAGACCATGCTAAGAGTCTTTAAATTTTAAAGGTGTGTTTATTTTTAAAGTTTATACATCAGCACAAAGCTATGAAATTTTATTAATATCCAGCAACGGCATTTTGCTTGGCCAGCAATGAATTCAGGGAGCCACAGGATAAATTAATCAAAATTCTGAGGAGGAAAAGAAAAAGTCTGCAGGAGATTATTAATTTTTAAGATTTTTTAAGAGTCTAGCCCAATATTTTAAACTATGTGTCATCCAGTAGGCGTCGTGTGACATCATAATTGATAATTAAACTTCTCCAGGTTTGCTTCTCCTTCAGGTTTCTTTTCCATCCAATTCTCCTGCTTAGGCAGCTTTGGGAACTGTAACTTTTCTATTATCTCCCAAGTCAGTGCATTTTCCCCCCATTAACTCCCCTCTTGCCTTTGTGCAGAAACAATCCAGGGGTGATTTAATAAGCCCTGGAAAGACAGAGCTGGTTCATATGCAGGAAATCAGATTTACATAATTTTCCACTGGCTTTTATAGCTACTGTAGTTCAAATTATCCTTAAGTTGGGGAAACTCTCTTCATACCATAAAATGAAATAGCACCTGTGTTATGCTTCAGCTTCCCCACCCGGCCCTCATAATAAATTAAAGGTTGATTTGTCATCCTGACTTAGCACAGAAAGTCCTTTTGTAATGAGAGGAGGGGAAGGGCCCTGGCCTGCAGTTAGTCACAGTCATCAGTCACTAAACTAAGCTTCAAAACCAAGTTTAATCTTGTTTTGTTTTGGGTTTATTACCTGAGCCTTTCTGCACGGGGGAGAGCAGAGGATTTGGGGTTGTGTCACGTTCTCTGCGCCCAGTGAAATGTCACACGCTGCACGTGGAGCTGCAGGGGGCTGCACAGAAACCAAGGGGATGTTGGTGGCTGGGATTTGATCCAGGATTTGGACTGAGCAAGGCTGGGGACTGGGAGGCTGCATCCTGGGAAAGCAAAGAGGGTTTGGTGCAGGGTGAGGGAGCAGCTCCTTGTGCTCCCTCCTGCCTGAGGCTTTCCAAGAGCAAAGCCACGGGTTGCACAGAATCCTGGCATAGTTTGGGTTGGGAGGGACCTCAAAGCCACCCAGTGCCACCCCTGCCATGGCAGGGACACCTCCCACTGTCCCAGGTGCTCCAGCCCCAGTGTCCAGCCTGGCCTTGGGCACTGCCAGGGATCCAGGGACAGCCACAGCTGCTCTGGGAATTCAATTCCATGGCCTGCCCACCCTGCCAGGGCACAATTCCTGCCCAATGCCCCATCTAAATCAACTCTCATTTAGTTTAAGGCCGTTCCCTTTGTCCTGTCAAGGACAGGGTTTCTGCCAGGTCCATCCCTGAGGCACAGCTGGGACAGTCCCAGTCCCAGGAACCAGCTCCTCCCTTGCTCCTCAGCACTGATTTCTTGTATTTCTCCACTTTGCACTTTGTGTGCATTTACCCAGGGATTTGAGAAGGGCTCTGTGGTAAACAAATAAATACAATTTCTTCAAAATGAGTATTAATGTCTATAGCTGAGCACCATTGTCAAACTCTGGCTTCTGGAGTTGAGCAGAAAATGAGCTGTTTTCCACGAGGGCTTCATCCAGTCCCCTCTCATTGATTGCACTGCAGATCTTCATGCTCAGTAACCTAAAAAATGGATCGATTATTCAGCTGGTTAAAAACGAAGCACTCCCATTTCTAAGTGCTTGCCTTACCAACAATTCCAGCTGCTGGAGCAAGCGGGGCTGTTCCCTGGGCAGGGTGGCAGCAGGGCTGGGCTGGGCTCACGGCCTTCTCTCTGCTGCCCAGAGCAATTCTGCTGCTGCCCCGAGAGGGAAAAAATCCTTACCCATGGAGAAGGATGAAATGTGGGGGGCTGAGAGAGGGAATTGTCACTGACCCCTGTGCTTGCCTTGCAGCTCCCAGCACAGCCCAGTACGGCATCACCGGGCACGCCGAGGTGCTCTTCTCCTGCTGGTCCCTGGTGCTGACGCTCTCCTCCCTCAGCAGCATATTCTACCTGAAGAACATCCTTCTGCACTAAATGTAAAGACCCATAAAAGGCTTTTAAGGATTCTCTGAAAGTGCTGATGACTGGATCCAATCTGGTAGAGTTTGTTAAAAGCGGCGTGGGATATAATCAGTGCTTACATGGGGATGATCGCCTTCTGTAGAATTGCTCATTATGTAAATACTTTAATTCGACTCCTTTTTTTTGATTAGCTGCATTACCTTGTGGAGCAGTACACATTGTCCTTTTTTAAGACGTGAGAACTCTGAAATTACTTTTAGAGGATATTAATTGTGATTTCATGTTTGTAATCGACAAGTTTTCAGAAGCATTCAGTCATGGTCTGCTGACTCGCAGACTGTAGTTTACAAAAAAAAGGATATTGCAGTAAAATGTGCTTCTTTAAGGCTGCAATACAAACATTCAGTTCCCTCCTCAACTAGCATTCTATCCAACCTTACACAGAAAACATTTGTTCTTTTTTGAGTAAAAAAAAAAAATCAAATAATATTGCCTTCAAAATACTTCTTCAAAATATTACACATATCTAGATTTTCTTCTAGCATGATATTCAGGTTTCAAGAATGAGCCTTGTACTATAACTGCGTTGCGCAGTACCGCTTTTGTTCTCTTCCCTCTTTCCTGCCAGTTCAGCATGGTTGTGCCTTCATGAAACACGACTTTCCTCTTCCTCTCCAACCGGTCTGGAATGTGTTCTGGGAAATGCTGGAGCATCCTTTGGAGCGTAGGAGATGTCTGGGTGAGGCCAGAGGAGCCCGGGCTCCCGGGAAAGGCTCCTCTCCCCCTGCAGGAGCTGCTCCAGGGGCAGGGCTCAGCTCAAGGGCAGCACCAGCTCCTTCCTGTCCCCCCCTCCACCACCACTGAGCAGTAGGTGACCTCTGTGAAAACGACATTTCCCATTAGAAAACAGAGCTCCAACGATTTTGTGGCACCTTTTGAATGTCGGAATGTTCCCCCAAAGCCAAATTCCCACCTGGCTGTAAATGTCAGGATCGTCCCTTTTGTATTGCTGGCAAAGCCGACGTGAATTGGTATTTTTCTTGCACTCAATTTTGTACTGGTTTGGCTGATTTAGCGATGATAAAGGATGCTTTGAACCATGAGACACCTGCAAATCCCCGGAGTATCAATTTTCTATCTCCACATATCCGTGTGGCAGCAGCGAGGCTGCTCCTGCTGGGGGCACGTGGCTGTGCTGGGAGAGCCACCTGGGCAGGCAGGGCTTGGGCAGCTGCTCCCCTGGCCAGGGCTGTCCCTCCCAGTCCCCACAGCATCCCGTGGAGGGGACCCTGCTGGCACACCCCGAAGGATCAGCCCAGAAATCCTGTGTAATGGTGCTCCATCCTCCACAGCCCTGCACGGCGCTGGTGTGAAGTGCTGCTCACACAGAGCTGCCACCTGTGCCACTCACTGGGGTGGCCGTGGCCAGCAGCCCTTGGGCACCACATCCCCTGGTGGCCCCAAGAGCTCCTGACCTGCTCACCTCAACAACTACTGACTGCAGGAATAGCAAAATCCTTATCACAGAATCCTGGGCTGGGTTGGGCTGGGAGAGCCCATCCCATCCCACCCCTGACAGGGACAGGGACAGGGACAGAGACAGGGACACCTCCACCATCCCAGGCTGCTCCAAGCCCCGTCCAGCCTGGCCTTAGGTGGGGCAGCACCACTTTCACTGTGATCATCACTCCCAGGTTCTGAGTTTGAGCTCCTGTAGGTGGCTGGAATTTCCCAGTTCCCCACTTTTCCTGCCCACGGCAGGTGCTGGCAGTGAGAAGCCCCAGCCCTGGGAATAGTCAGCAGTCCCAAAATCCCTTTTTTCCAGCAAGGAGGGCTCGGAGCTCCCTGGGCTCAGTCTGAGCTGCCCCAGGCCAGAGCACAGCCAGGAGGTGCAGTGCCTGTGCTGTCCCTGCTGAGAGAACAGAGATGTTCACTCCAACAGATGGCAATAAAACATCCTGGGTCACTCTGCATGTGGTCAGTGACAGACTGTATTATTTCTCTTATGATTTACAGCCCTGTGCCAAGCAGTTGCTGTTTTCAGAAATGTGGCATTTTTTAAAACCTGGAATAACATGAACAAACCCATTCTGCAAGGAAAGGGTGCAAACTCACCTCAAATGAGTTTATCAGTCCTGATACCCCGATCTCTCTTGTATTGCAGCTTTAAAGTGCTCTATTTTCGAATTCATTCTCTAGAAACAGTGGTGCTGCAGGAAGTCTTGTGTCAGTGCAGTTTTATGAAGGAAGAAATGAGGCTATGGATAACCCCACCCATGTGTGTAGAACTGGGAGAGGGTTCTAAGCTGTGGCTGGATCAAACCCTGCATTCCAGTGATTCCTGGCATTTGGAACCTGATCTTTCCAGCAACAGAATAGAATGAGCAGCAGCTTGATTAAACATGAAAACCGGAATATTCAGTGGAGTGTTGAATGTTTGCATTCGCACCACTGGGTGGCACGGACGGGGGGGGTCCCGTCCCACATTTGATTTTCACTTGGGGGGGGACACCCTGCTCGTCAAGCCCAAAAGGAAACCCCCAAACCCACAGCAGCAGGACTGGGAGCCGTGTCGGGTGCCAGGGGTGATTCTGTGAGGCAGGAGAGTGCTGGGGGCGAGAGGGGCAGGGAGCTGAGGGGCTCTGCAGGGCTCGGGCAGCGCTGGAGCTGCGGCAGAGGGGTCCTGGGACACGCCTGGTTGGGCTGAGCTGGGCTGGCACAGGCTGGGCTCTGCGCTCCCAAACCGGCAGCAGAGTGAGCACAGCCACTGCAGGCACTGCAGGATGGGAGGGAGCTTGGGGCTGCTTCCAGCCCCTCGTTTTGGGGGCACTTTGGGCAGTTGTTGGAAGGTTTGTTCTGTGCCTCCCTGCTCTGCCTGCCGGCCAGGCTGACTCTGTGCATTCTCTCCTTCCCAACACGGAAAAGAAAGGCTCAGCTGAGCATTTCCAGCAGGCTGTTGGGGCCCCCAGGCTGGGAGGGCTCCTGTGCAGCGCCTCAGGGCTGTCCCCACACGGTGACACTGCTGTCACACGGCTGCTGGCCCTGGGACTGAGCCGGCGCTCAGCTGAGGCCTGTCTCACAACTCAGAGCTGAACAAACGCAGCTTCTCAAGGGTTTGTATCTTGGCAGGATCCTTCAGAGCCAGACAGCTTTTTTTAAACTTTTCAATAGGTTTTTTTTAGAGTCGATGCTGTTTTAAGATCCAGGAGTGTTAAACCCATCCCAGTGACAGCTGCTTTTTTGCACATTTTCTGAGCAAGTGTTCAAAATAGACAATGGCAAATGTTCTGCTACCAAAACCTCCACAGAGCCCACAGAACTGTGTTATGAAGAATGTGTATACCAAAATATGTATTTACATGGATAAATATGCCTTAAAGACTAAATATGCATTTACTTCTAAGGCTGGATCAGCCTCGTGCCCAGTCTGGAGGTAAATAATCCATATTTCACAGCTGCCATGGAGGGGGGTGCTTCTTTGGAGGAAAAAAAAGAAAAGGGGAGTGTGGGGAAGCATTTCTTTTAAAAGAATCTTCAGTAGTTTTAAAATCCTTGCATGAACTGCCATGTGTGAGGAGGAGTGGGCCGAGGATGGAGTTGAGCCTGGCACTCCAGCACTGCAGGGTTTGCTGTGGGGCTGGCAGGGCTGTGGTGCCACCAAAAACTGCCACATCCTCTCCCATGTGCCCCCACACACCCAAATCCCTCAGAGCTGGGGCAGAGTGAGGGGTCTGGGTGTTTTCCAGTCCCACAGAGCCGTGGAAATGGGGCCACCTACCCACAGCGTGCTGCGTGCTGCAGCTGGCAACACAGGATCCTGGGAAATGGGAAAATGTTGGCAAAAAAAGGGAATTTAAAAAACAGGAATTGAAAATTCTCCGTTCTGCCTCAGCATTGAGAGCAGAGGAATCAGTGCTGGCAGGGCAGGGAGGAGCTGGCCCTGGATTTGGCCAAGAGCAAGGGGGATGTGGTGGGACAGGGACCTTGGCTGCGCTGGGCTGGGGCTGGGCTGGCTCCTGGCTTGTGCTCCTGCCCTGAGCTCCAGGGCCAGGCCAGGGATTTGCTCTGCAGCCAGGAAAGTCCATAATCCACCTGGAAACAGCCAGGGCAAGGCGGTGGCACAGAGGCTGCTGGGGAAGGGATTCTCAGCAAATCCCACCCTCGGAGCTGTCTGTGAGCAAGGCTTTACCGGGGCACCTTCAGCACTGTTTGCTCTGGCTCCTGATGCCTAATTCATGAGGGCTCCGAGGCTCCTTCTTATTAGAAAATTCTCATGTTAAAAATGCGGAGATCAGCATATTTGCCACCTCTCATAAGCTGAGTTCTCAGTCATTCATATTCCAGGGCAGAGGGAGCGTTCCTGTCAGCGGCAGGATGAAAATCTGCATTAAGGGGTGGGGAGGAGCAGTTCCACCGCCCCAGCTGCTCTGCCCTTGGCTGGGACAGGCCCTGGGGGCTCTGCCTGGGGCCCAGGGGATGCAGATCAGTCCCAGTGCTGATCTGGGCTCCATCATCCCCCCCCAGGGTTTATCCTGATCTCACAGCCATCCCGGGATGGGAGCAGTGTGACAGGCACCCTGGCTCGCTCCCTGCACAAACCTGGCCTCAGCAGGGCTGGGTTCTCCCACAGGGACCTCAGAACCCTCCAGGAGCAGCAGCAGTGACAACCAGCCCAGCCCAAAGCGTCCCCAGGTTCCCAGCCCAGCACGGGGACAGCAGAAATGACCCCTCTGCAGCAGTGAGGACAGGGAGGGGACAGCGCCGTGCTGCTCCAGCCACAGGGGCTCCCCTCATCAGCCAGGGGCTGGAACACTCATCACCCCCATCCTCTTCTTTCCCAGCCCACAAGCTGCCTGCAGTGATGATCTTTATTCCAGCCGGTATCCAGAGGGGGAAATCTGCTCCCTCCTTTTAGGGTTTCTCAGCAAACCAAGCACAGCTGGCACAGACCCCTGTGATTCCGTGCAGAGCCATCAGCTGTCCCCCTCCCAGCCCCATTAGAGGCACACTGGTCCCATTAATCCCCACGACAGGCACTTAAATGTGAGCCCCGGGTGAGAAGAGCCCTGCAGGCCGAGATGGAGCAGCAGCAGCCTCCTTCTCCAGTGGGTGGCTGAGGGTGGGGTGGCAGGGCCAGCCTCCCCTCCCTCTGTTTTGTGGCTTTTTAATATAAACCAGCCTTTCCTCGTTGGAGGGTGGGTAGTTCTGGCGTGGAGGGGCAGCCTTTGAGGGGTGCTCAGCATTTGGGGTCTGTCCCTTCAGGTGGGGCCGGGCAGGAGCTGCTCCAGCCCCCTAAGGAGCCCGGTCCCTGCAGGAATTTGGGTTTGAGGAGGCAGCACGCTTCGTTAGGCTGGCAAAGCTCTCAAACCTTGAAGGAACTGCTTTTCCTCCTCCCCCGTTTAAGTGAGCTGCTACAAGCACTGAGTTGCTCTTCCAGAGCATTTCAAATTCACTGCTCTTTCATTATCCTTGACCTTTTCACATGTTTTACCATAAGTGGGGAAAAAATTAACTTTGGAGTAAATTACTGCAAATCCCCCCCCATAAACGTTTAAAAGCAGAGCCTGGGAGGCTGGGACAGGGGAGCAACAGCTCTTGCTTGCCACTGTTTTCTGTGTAAAGAGGATTTAATGTCTGTTTGCCAAAAATTATGGATCCCAAATCCCTGTGGCTCATTTAGAAATGACTTTTAGCAGGACAGGTGCACATATATATCCTCCCCTGTACTCTGTGTTAGGAGTGGCAGAAAGACAAAGTGTGTGATGGGACAGGGCACCTTCCTGTGTGCTGCTCCTGAAGCCTTGCACTCTGGGTCTTGGTCCTGCGTTTTTATCCCTGTCTCTTCATGCCCATCTCTTGATCCCTGTTTCTTGGTCCCCATCTCTTGATCCCTGTCTCTTGGTCCTCATCTCTTGGCCCCTATTTCTTGGTCCCCATCTCTTGGTCCCCATCTCTTGGCTCTCTAGTCTCCTTTCCCATGTCTTAGTCCCCTTCTCTTGGTCCCTTTCTCTCTTTTCCCATTTCTTGGTCCCCTTCTCTTGGTCCCCATCTCTCCATCTCTTGGCTCCCATCTCTTGGTCCCTTCCTCTCCTTTCCCATCTCTTGGCTCCTGTTTCTTGGTTCCCATCTCTTGGTGCCCTTCTGTCCCTGGAGGGGGAAGGGGAAGGCAGGGAGCAGGGGCAGGAGCAGGAGCAGGAGCAGGGGCAGGAGCAGGAGCAGGAGCAGGAGCAGGAGCAGGGGCAGGGGCAGGAGCAGGAGGAGGCTGCAGCCCAGGCTGGGCTCCCAGCCCATTCCCTGCCCCCTAAAGAAGCCATCAGACCCAGACAATGGCAGAGACCCCCCTGGTGCTCACAGGGCTCAGCTCCCCCTTCTCCCCTGGCTCCCAGCTCCACCTGAACAGACTCGCTGCCACACGGAGCGGCTGATGGCACAGAGAATGGCTGATGGCACACAGAATGGCTGATGTCACACAGAATGGCTGGTGTCACACAGAATGGCTGGTGTCACACGAAGTGGCTGATGTCACACAGAGGAGCTGATGTCACAGGGAGAAGCTGATGTCTCAAAGAGTGGCTGATGTCACACGGAGGGGCTGATGTCACACGGAGGAGCTGATGTCACACAGAACAGTTGATGTCACAGGGAGAGGCTGATATCACACAGGGACAGATGATGTCACACAGAACTGCTGATGTCACACAGAACTGCTGATGTCACAGGGAGCAGGAGAGGCTCCTGAGCCTGTCCCCCAGCCCCAGTGAGTGTCCCCCAGCCCCAATGGTGTCCCCCAGCCCCAGTGAGTGTCCCCCAGCCCCAATGGTGTCCCCCAGCCCCAGTGAGTGTCTCCCAGCCCCAATGGTGTCCCCCAGCCCTGTTGAGTGTCCCCCAGCCCCAATGGTGTCCCCCAGCTCCAGTGGGTGTCCCCAGCCCCAATGGTGTCCCCCAGCCCCAGTGACTGTCCCCCAGCCCCAATGGTGTCCCCCAGCCCCAGTGACTGTCCCTCAGCCCCAATGGTGTCCCCCAGCCCCAGTGAGTGTCCCTCAGCCCCAATGGTGTCCCCCAGCCCCAGTGAGTGTCCCTCAGCCCCAATGGTGTCCCCCAGGCCCAGTGGTGTCCCCCAGGCCCAGTGGTGTCCCCCAGCCCCAGTGAGTGTCCCTCAGCCCCAATGGTGTCCCCCAGCCCTGTTGAGTGTCCCCCAGCCCCAATGGTGTCCCCCAGCCCCAGTGACTGTCCCCCAGCCCCAGTGAGTGTCCCCCAGCCCTGTTGAGTGTCCCCCAGCCCCAGTGACTGTCCCCCAGCCCCAGTGGTGTCCCCCAGCCCTGTTGAGTGTCCCCCAGCCCCAGTGACTGTCCCCCAGCCCCAATGGTGTCCCCCAGCCCTGTTGAGTGTCCCCCAGCCCCAATGGTGTCCCCCAGCCCTGTTGAGTGTCCCCCAGCCCCAGTGACTGTCCCCCAGCCCCAATGACTGTCCCAGCCCCAGTGACTGTCCCCCAGCCCCGGTGAGCCCCGCTCTGTGCAGCCCCAGCAGCTCTGTGCAGGGCCGGCTGTCAGAGCTCATTTCAGAATTAATTTCCGGGCGTTAATCACCCCGGGCTGCTGTCCCTGCGCTGCTCGGGGGGCACAGCACAGCGAGGGCCCTGAGAGCTCTCCTGCTGCAGCACTTCACGAGACTGCAGATCACACTCTTAATGCCTCGGGGAAATCACAGCTGAGGGCTTTGACCTTCTGCTGGAGCACAGCAGCAGCACTCCAGCAAAGGTTAATGAGCAGGAGCGGGAGAGGGGATTGCTCACTGAGCACCCCTGAGAGGGATCCAGCGCACGCAGGGCTGCTCTGGCAGGAGCACAGGCTCCCAGGGAAAGGAGGAAAGAGGAGAGGAAGATTTCCCAGAGGATGGGGGGAACAGGGCTCCACTGCAGGCCTGGGCTCTGTTCTCAGCCGAGGTCCCCACGGAGCACACGGGACCTTGCTCTGAGCCCTCCAAACGTGTTCATTTCTCTGAGAACTGTGATCCTGAGTTAAACTCCTGTCCCCACCTCCTGATGCAGCTGCTGCTGGAGCAGAGGAATCCTTTTGCCACGTGGGGGAAGGTGCCAGGATTGCTGCCAGGCTCTTCCCCTCCCGTTTGTTTTGGACTGGTTTGGCCAGCCCAAAAAAAACAACCCAGCTTTCCCCCATTGCAAAACTTCCTGCATTTCTGATCCTCTCCCACCCAAAATCATGGCACCACTGCTGCAAATGACAAATCAGATAAATACTGGGGGAGACCTCAAATGTCAAGAATTAGGGCTTCTCCAATTTAATAATCACTTTGTTGTGTTCATTACCTCTGTCATCAAAGGCACTTTACCTGGATTTAATGCTCAGGCCTCTAGAAAAAAAACAGGAGTTCTGACAAGTGCTTTAATATTCCTGTAGTTTATAAATATTTTGGAAAATAATTCTTTCCACAAGCTGAGGCAGGAAAGCAAAACCAAACCACAGCCCACCAAAGCAGGTGCTGCTCATGACCAGGGACTTTGTCAGGGAATCATGGAGAGGTTTGGGCTGGAAGGGACCTTGAGGATCATCCAGTGGGGATGGGCAGTGCCTCTGGAGGGGTTATTTATGGCTTGGGTGAAAAACCCCACAGCATGGAGTCATTCGTGTTTGCTGAATGTAAAGAGGCACAGCTGAAAACAAAAGCCAGGCCTTGGAGGGAGCCAGGTCTGTGATTACCCCTGGCCACCCAAAATATTGTCATTAAACAGCTCCCAGCTCAGCTTCCAGCACAGGGATCACAGCCAGAGCAGGGAGCACCCAAGCACAGCTTTGCTCTGGGGCAGAACCTGCCCAGCATGGGGACACCATCGTCCTGCAGAGCCCTCCAATTCCCAAAATCCCTCAACATTTCTGCGAACCCCAAGGCTGGAGCTGGTGACTGGGGGGCAAAGAGAGACTTGCACCAAAAAACAGCCCTAGGGAAAATTCTGGGATCAGCTCAGCTCTGCCCTTCCCCTTCTCTTCCTGCCTGTTCCCTCCATGGGATAAATTCCTGGGAATAACAGGGATAACGTCCTGCTATAGGGACCATCCCAGTGTCCTTACAAACCCATCCTTGGGGTCCCTGCTCCCAGGGAAGGCGGGGGGGGGGACTCTGCAGGGCCCAGCACCCCTCCCAGTCAATCAGAGATGCAAATGCACTCAGCAAAGTGCTCCTGCAGATGTTCTTAATTAAAGCAGCCCACCCCGAGCCCACACGGAGCAATCACCCCCCAAAATGCCTTCCTGCTCTCAGATGTTCCCAATCACTGCTGCAGAATCCTGCAGGAATATTATTTTTGTAGGAGTAAACCATTTGCTAAATAGGCCACCTGTTAAATAAACACTCCCACTCTCCAAATATTGTTATTTTGTTTTCCAGCCTATGCACAATCTGGATTTATTTTAGATGAAAAAAGATAATCACTAAAGCACAAAAATGCCCAAAAAACAGTATTTTGACTATTTGCAACTATCCATCTTGTGAGCACATCTGCTCCTTTGCAAGCTGGCAGAGCTGCTACACTCAAAGAGATTCACAGCTCCTTATTCAGCCGGGAGCTGATGAATTTCCATCAGAGGCCTCGGCACTCTTCCCTTCTTTGTCACTTCTTCAAGCCTGAATTGCTCCCTCTCCCCAGCTTTCCTTTCCTGAGCTGCCTCTTCCCTCAGGGACAATCCCCCATCCAGGATGGCTTCAGCAAAGGGCCACGGGACAAGGCACAGGGTTTGCCTCCAGCTCTGCTATAAAATCACATTTTCTGAGCTTTCAAAGCCCACCTGGAGCTGTGCAGGAACATCCACAGCCCCCGGAGAGCAGCAGGGTGGGCATCGCCAGGAAAAGGGGGATGGAATGGAATGGAATGGAATGGAATGGAATGGAATGGAATGGAATGGAATGGAATGGAATGGAATGGAATGGAGTGGGATATTTCCCTGGAAGGGATCTACAACAGCTGCAGGATTTAAAAACAGCACCACTGCCAGCAGAGCTGACACCCAGCCTCTTTTCCTTTGCAATGAATGGGATACATCCCATGGAACCATGGAGCTGTTCAGGCTGCAAAAGCCAGGATCCATCCCATGGAACCATGGAGCTGTTCAGGCTGGAGAAGCCAGGATACATCCCATGGAACCATGGAGCTGTTCAGGCTGGAAAAGCCCTCTGAGATCCTCAAATCCAGCCATGCCCAGCACTGCCCAGGCCACCACTGCCCCGTGTCCCCAAGTGCCACATGCCCGGGCTGTTAAATCCCCCAGGGATGGGCTCTCGCTCCAATGCCTGACATTTCCCATGGAAGCTCTGCCAGCAGCCAAGCTGAAGGTGCCCTGACAGCCTCAGTCCTTGCTGCCCTGCTGTCCCTGATCCCTGGAGCAGGGCCCCATTCCCAGCCGGCTCCAGGAGCCCTGCAGACCTGGCAGGGGTTACAGCCACCTCAGGGACTCCCACATCTGACACAAGAGCATCTCCTTGGCACATGGAGTGGCTGAGCCCACAGGGAGGGACATCCCTGGGCACAGCCAGAGCCCTGAGCTGGGGCAGCAGGAGCTGGCAGGGAACATCTGAGTGCACAAACGTGGCCATAAGGAGCTCTGGCGCTGGGGGAGTGCAGCAGCAGGACTGGCCCAGGCTGCCCTTCCCAGCCTTCGTTCCTGTGTGTCCCACAGCCTATCCCTGTGTCTCCCAAGCTGCTCCTCTTGGCCTTCATCCCCATGTCTCCCACAGCTGCCCATCCCTGTGCTGCTGCTGTTCCGTGTCACACTCATCCTCTGGCTCTTTGGCTGCAGACCCCCAGCCTGGCCCCACACCTCTGGGGTTTCTGTGCTTGAGATGACCCCCAGGTATTAAAAAGTCTCTTTTTTCCCAGCTCCACGCTCAGATAAGGAGTTGAGATTCATCAGTTCTGCTTTTCAAGGTTGTTTATTTTCTCTTATCCATTCCATTCTCTCTCTGACCTGCTGAGATCTGTCCAGCAGGTCGGGTTGTGGCACAGCCCCTGCCCTTGGGGTGGTGTTGGATTTTTATACTACAAACTACATGTACTTTATTTACAATAATTTTCCAATACCTACCTGTCAATCCCAGGCAAGGCTCACACCCCATCCTTACCCTGAGCCTGTCAATCCCAGGCAAGGCTCACACCCCATCCTTACCCTGAACCTCTCAATCCCTGGGCGAGGCTCACACCCCATCCTTACCCTGAACCTCTCAATCCCTGGGCGAGGCTCACACCCCATCCTTACCCTGAACCTGTCAATCCCAGGCTCAGCCAGCTCCAGGCTCCCCTGCAGCCTCTGAACACTGAACCCCAGCAGCTCACCAGACTTTTCCAAGTGCTTTTGTGCTTTTTTACTCTGTCTTGGTTTGAAAAGGAAGCGAGTTTAATGTAGGTTCTTAAATAATTCCACAAACCCTGTGTTACTTGTTTCACTCCGAGTGCAGCTCCCAAATTACTGGTGTGTGTTAATTGGGCAGCTAATCCCCCTCCCAGAAGAAAAAAACAACCTTTAAAATTATCATAATGCTTCTCATTTTTGGTGCTGTGCTGCACGCGTGTTTAAGATGCTTTAATAAATGAGAGGCCTTAATTAGAGCAGAGTGAGCCCTACAGTGCCCCTCCACATAAAATACACATGTGTAGGATGAGAGAAGGAAGAGTTGGGTCCTTTCAAGGCAGACCCTCTCCTCAACCCTGCATCTCAGCCTTCTCCATAAAGAAATCCAGGATTCCTTTCATTCAAAGCATAGACTTTAAATTCCTACACCCATCTCAGGGCACTATTAAATATTAAACCAGATATTAAAATTTCAAAAGACCTAAATTAAACCGGAGGTACTCAAAAATAAGTGATGCTGAATATTTAATGGCAAAGATTTCGTAATTAACTTTTGAAATCTCTCACACCCAGTCAGAGAGGAGCTGCCCAGTGAAAGGTGACCATCCCAGTGACCTTCCAGGGGGCTGCAGCAGGTGCTGAAAGATTCAGGTTCCTTGGGCTCTTTGGAATTCCTGTGGCTTCCCAAGGAAACTTTGCCAGTCCTTCTCCTTCCCAAAATCAAAACCATCTAGTGGAAAAATCAACCTCGCTTGAAAATTAGATTTACAGTTAGACAAATTATGCATCTGATGGAATTCTTTTCTAAAAGTGAAGGATTCATTTTCAAGGACAGGAGCCCTATTCCATGTAAAGCAATGCTCGCTGTAGAACTGTAACACACAGAATTTTATTTCAGCTCTCAAAATGTCTCAGATAGGGTGAAGTGGTTCGTGGGGAATGTGTGGCACAAACTGCAGCTCCAGGGTAAAATTGATACCTGGAGCACCCCAGCAGCCCCATTTTCCTGCAGGGACCCCTGAGGATCCAGTGGGCTGCTCACCCAGCCCAGGCTGATCAGGAGATCTTGGTTGTGGCTCCCTCAGCCTCCAGTGTGCTGAGAAAGGCTCCTGGAATTCTGAGGGAGGAATCCAGGTCAGTCATAAAATCACATTTTCTGAGCTTCCAAAGCCCACCTCGAGATGAAGCCCAACCCCAAATGGAGCTGGGGTTGGGAGCAGCTTTTCCTCCGTCATTCACAGGGATTTCCAGGGAGCATCGGTGTCCTGCACAGCTCATCCAGCTGGGGCAGAGCAACCCCAGCAGCACCAGATTGTCCACAGCTGCTGCTGGGGGCATCTGCTCCTTCTTGTGGGGGAGAGAGACCCTCCCAGCACGGGGGCACAGCTGGGCACAGGGCACAGCAGGGCACAGCTGGGCACAGCTGGGCACTCTGAGACAGTCTTTGCCCCTCCTGGGGAGTCCATTCCCGCCCCACAGGACTGGCCATGGCAGCAGGAACTGTCTGTGTGATACAGGCAGAGGCTCTAAAGAATTCTGGGGTCTTTCCCACCCCTGGCTCAGGCAGGGGAATGGCCCAGGCTGGACAGTGCAGCCTCTGTGTCCCTCCCTGCCCCTCAGCACTGCTCAGAGCCCGGCTGCCGCCTCTGGGCAGGGTCAGGGCAGCACCAGAGCACAGGAACAGCCTGGGCCCAGCAGGGAATGCCAGGATATCCCGGGCTGGAAGGGCCCAGCAGGGAATGCCAGGATATCCCGGGCTGGAAGGGCCCAGCAGGGAATTGTTTTGTGGAGATAACCAAAACTCCACTCCTTTGTGAAAGTCGTAAAGCTGGTATGTTTATCACAGCGCCGGACACATGTGGGAATCCTTCCCCTAAAATGACATGCGTACCTCTGGGAACTTCAGGTCCCTTTTTATCCCCCTCTCAAATACATATGCATACAATTTCACAATAGGTTCATACATATTCATTTTTATGAATTTCAGTGACATTTGCCACTAGTTCTTCTTTATCAGAAAGAATTCCTAGGTCAGGCTGACCTGCTCTCACAGCAGTCTCTGTCTCTCTTTATCACCCTCTGTCTCCCCCCTTATCTCTGTCCTTCACTGAAGCAGTTTCCCTGAGCCTAGGCCTTGCAGTCAGGCTATGTAGACTCAAAGATGTACATTTCACCTAAATCAAAATGGATTTCTCTTCTGGAGAATTTCTACTCTGTCTCAGAATGCCAGGATATCCCGGGCTGGAAGGGCCCAGCAGGGTGATCACAGCCCAGCCCTGCAGCCCACGAGCAGCAGCTGCCTGAGCTCAGCCCTGGCTTTTCCTCAGGCAGCTCCCAAAGAACTGGCCAGCCCTGCCCCTGCCCTTTTCCCCTCACTGCCAGGTGATGGGTTCATTTCACACCGAGCTCTTTATCCCTCCACACTCATCAGCAGCGTCCCCTGGGAGCTGTGGGTGGCTGTGGTGACAGTGAGTGCTGCGTGGGAGGCTCCTGCCACGTGCCCTGCCAGCCCTGGCACATGGAGCAGCCGCTCCCAGGGAAGTGGTCAGGTATTCCTGCAGCTCCTCTCCACCAGCAGAATGTCAAATGCAGAGGGGTGAAAAGGGGATGTGAGTGATGCTGGGATAACCCAAGGGGCTGAGGGTAAGAACCTGTGCTTTTCTGGGGCACCTCGCTGATACTGGCACTGGAGGGATCTGAGCGGCCAAAGGTAGTCAGGGTAGCTGGAGTATAGTCAGGATATATGAAATATAGTCAGGATATCTGGAATATATTCAGGATATCTGGAATATATTCAGGATATGTGAAATATATTCAGGATATCTGGAATATATTCAGGATATATGAAATATTCAGGATATATGAAATATAGTCAGGATATCTGGAATATATTCAGGATATATGAAATATTCAGGATATCTGAAATATATTCAGGATATCTGGAATATATTCAGGATATATGAAAGATTCAGGATATATGAAATATAGTCAGGATATCTGGAATATATTCAGGATATATGAAATATTCAGGATATCTGGAATATATTCAGGATATCTGGAATATATTCAGGATATATGAAAGATTCAGGATATATGAAATATAGTCAGGATATCTGGAATATATTCAGGATATATGAAATATTCCGGATATATGAAATATAGGATATCTGGAATATATTTCAGATATCTGGAATATAGCCAGGATATCTAAAATATAGTCAGGATATATGAAATATAGTCAGGATATCTGGAATATATTCAGGATATATTGCCCAAATATGGTCCAGTGGCATCACCTGTGAGCAAAATGTTCTTTGGACGGTGCCTGGTGGAGCCAGAGCTGTGAGACACATCCCGCCCAACCTCAGTGACAGATTAGGGCAAGGACAGATTTGGGTTGGGAGGGACTTAAATCCCCTCCAGTGCCACCCCTGCCATGGCAGGGACACCTCCCACTGTCCCAGGGGCTCCAGCCCCAGTGTCCAGCCTGGCCTTGGGCACTGAAGGGATCCAGGGGCAGCCACAGCTGCTCTGGGAATTCCAGCCCACCCTGCCAGTGGGGGATTTCTCCCCAGTTTCCCATCCCAGTCCCTCCTTCAGCTGCAGGCAGGGCTGGGGAGCTGCAGGGCCCCACAGTTCAAGCGCAGCCCATCTCTGAGAGCCGGCAGCTCTCCATTCTCCCTCTGCCCTGGCAGGGCTTGGGATTTTCCCTCCTGTTTTCCATCAGGGAGCCGAGGGTGGGACACAGCCCCACCCTGAGCACAAACCCCTCTGGTCCTGGGCTGTAAGAGCCTGAATGAGGGATGTGGGACTCCGGGTGGCTCTCCAAAATGCAGTTTATTGTATCCAAAATGCAGTTTATTATATCCAAAATGCAGTTTATTGTATACAAGATGCAGTTTATTGTATCCAGGGTGTTACAGCAGTCCAGGGTGGTGGGTTGACACAGCTGACAGAGCTGTGCCCACAGCTGTCAGCTCCAGCTGCAGGCAGGCCTGGAGACCCTGAGTTTAGGTTACAATGCATTGTAGACTTTTCTTTTGGTTACAAATGCATTGTAGACTTTTCTTTTGGTTACAGTGCATTGTAGACTTTTCTTTGCTGAGCATCTTCATACATTAGAACCAATCTATACCCTAACTGTTACCTACAGCCCATCATAACTCCTGTAATTACCATATCCATGTTACTGTTCTCCAGTCACTAACAGTCAGTACATTACAGTTTAAGCTAGAAGTTGTTTCTCAGTTTTCTTGCAGTGGAGAATTCTGAGACCTTTTTTCTACTTCCAACTTTGCTGCCTTGTTTGCCTGTGCTCTCTTTGTGCTTGGTAAAAACATCTTCTTGTTTGGGGTGGGTTTATCCTTTGCTCTAAGCCATACAAACCCCTTCTAACTAACACACCCTTTGCCTCCTTGGATATCCAGTGAGACTGGCTCAGCAATTCTTTTCTTCTGTATCAAAACTTGCTTCCATCTCTATTCTTTCATCAGACTCTACATTTAAAAATCTTTCTGCCAAGCACACACACATTTGTGAGACTTTCTTGTCAAACTTCCATCCCTCCCAGCACGGGGGCACCTTGCCGGGGTGTGAATCCCTGGGGCACACCTGGGGCACATCCACCTGCTCCCCACCCCACAGCATCCCTTCCCTGAGCACAGGGCTGGGGCCAGCACCACCTCCCCAGACAATCCCAAGGAATAAATAACCCCAAACACCCAGCCCAGCGCTGAGCAACCCACGCACAGCAACACCTGAATGATGCAGCAGAGATTAGAGCCAAAAATAGCCCAGAAAAACAAAAATACTCGCAGACAAGTAATGAAAGTGCGGTTTTGAGGTGATTTATTAGGAATTATGAGGCAGTGCTGGCTTTGTGCTGAGCTGTGAGCAGTGAAATTGGAATAAACACAATAATCTCACTGTGTTAATAACTCACTCCAACCCCCCTGGATGTTTCACAGCTCCCTGGCTGCCCAGGGGAGGGACAGGATCTGGAGGAGAGGTTTTGTTAAAATCTTTATTTCACCAGAAAAAGCAATGAGTGGGGCAGGGTGGGGAGGAGGCAGCTCCACCTGTGCAGGGCGGCCCTGGGAAAGGGAGAAACCAGGCAAAGCCATTCCTGGGGCAAGAACTGCAAATCAGGACAGGGAAATGGGCACTGTTTGCACAGCTGAGGGAATCAAGAGCCATTTCCCCCTTCTCTGTGCAGGCTGGTCCCTGCCTGGCACACCAAGGGCAGTCTGGAGCTCTCCAGGGAGCTGACAGTGCCCAATGGCAGGGCCTGGCTCAGAGTTTGAATAAAATAAAATAAAATAAAATAAAATAAAATAAAATAAAATAAAATAAAATAAAATAAAATAAAATAAAATAAAATAAAATAATAAAATAAAATATAAAATAAAGTTAACCTCTGTCTCTGCCCACCATCCATTCCAAGGTGCTGCTGGAATTCCACAGACCACGGGACCAATGCCCAAACAATTCAATATTCCAAACTTGCTCCCTCTTCATTTTAGAATCCCAGACTGGGCTGGGTTTGGAGGGATCCTAAATCCCACCCAGGGCTTTGGAGGGATCCTAAATCCATCCATTCCAGGCTGCTCCAAGCCCATCCAGCCTGGCCTTGCCTCTGCTCACAGAGCACTCCACACTCCCTAGGAGCCCCTCCAGGGCAGGGAAATGGGGAAATGGGGGAAATGGGGAAATCCCACCTAGAGAAATGGGGAAATGGGGAAATGGGGAAATGGGGAAATCCCACCCAGAGAAATGGGGAAATGGGGCAATCCCACCCAGGGCAGGGAAATAGGAAAATGGGGAAATGGGAAAATGGGGAAATGGGAAAATGGGGACATGGGAAAATGGGGAAATGGGGACATGGGAAAATGGGGAAATGGGGAAACCCCACCCAGGGAAACGGGGGAAATGGGGCAATCCCACCCAGCTGGGGCAGCCTGGCTGCTGGGTGGGACTCAGAGCCCCAGCAGCACAGGAGCTGTGTCTGGAATTGCTTCCCTCACTCTGGAATTCGCTAACTCCCCTCTGGAATTGGCTCCCTCTGCTCCGTGCCTGCTCCCTGATGGATTTCCCTGTTCTCCTCAGCAGCAGCTCAGCAGTTTGTGCTCCCGGCTCCCTCCCTTTGTACCCTGGAGTAAATCCACACACTGCGACCAAGTGTGACTGTTATCAGCAGCAGGCTGGGGGAAGAGAATAAAGCAGCCATTAGAAATCCTGTTAGCAGCGCTGGTGGCTGTGACAGGGCAGAAGGGCTTTCCCAGGGATTGGATTTCCCCTCCCCTCCCTGATGGGTGTGGGGCTGTCCATGGGACATCAGCGTTTGCTCAGCAGCTCCCAGTTCTGCCCTTCTGCATCCCCCCAGTGACCATCCCATCCTATTGCCTTGGAAAAGCTGAGTCAGGGACCATTCTGCAGAGGGCTGATGAATGAAAACCCGTGTTTCCCACTCATTTCCATCCCTGAAGTGCTAAAAAAGCCCTTTGGCAGAAGCCCAGCGTTCTTTTTCCTGCAGAATGAAGGGCTGAGGTGAATCCAGCCCGAAGCCATCCTCTCAGAAAGCAAACTGCCAGGTTTGACACGTGTGCTCTGAGAAGCAGCCACCCACAGCCATCAATGCTCTTATTAAAATAAACACAAAATCAGAGAGGTTCAGACCTCGGTGGTTTAAACAAAGCAAACCCTGCTGGGTTTGTGTAACTGAGAGGCAGGGCTGGCCCTGGCTGTTGACTTATGAATTTCCATTTCCATTCATGGCAAATATTGGCCTTCCTTTCTCATTCCCTACAGAAAGTGAGGCAGAACCATTAAATGAAATATGGGAAAGAATAAAAGCAACCTGCAAATGGGGGGGTTTGACTGGGGCCCACAGTGAAGAAAGCCAGGAAATCCTAAACAATTCCAGAATATTTCCATAGCTGAGCCAGAGCCACACCAGTGATCCAAGGAAAGCAAGGACGCATGGAATGCTCAGTCCCAAATGTAAAAAACTTCATATATGCTCCAGCCTCTAAAGAATATCCCACACACGCACCTTAACTGTAAAAAAAAATAAATTATTGAATTTCCCAAAGCTCAGCTTAGTTAAATAAATTTATTCTGATTTTATTAACGATGGGGCTGAAGGAAACTCAGCCACAAGAACCAACCCTTCACAAGCTGCAGGTCTGTGAGCTGAGGGGGGAGTGAGAGCCACAAACAATCCAGGGTTTGTCCCAGACAATCCCACAGCACCAGGGAAAGGCAAAGCCAAGTCCCAGCCCTGTGGGAGCACAGGCAGCTTCCTCACAGGTGAATTCTTGCCTGAGTTCATAATAAATCCAGGAGTAATCATAAAATCATGGAATGCTTTGGGTTGGGAGGGACCCTAAAGCCCACCCAGCTCTTCTTCCCTGCTCCTGCCACTGTCCCAGGCGCTCCCAGCCCCGGTCCCAGCCTGGCCCTGGGCACTGCCAGGGATGCAGGGCAGCCACGGCTGCTCTGGATAATCAGCCTGGAAGTGTTTCTGAAAAATGTGCAATTCTCAGCATTCCAGAGCCATAATTCCATCACATTCCAGGCGCTGCCCACCCTCCCATCCCTGCCAGAATCCCTCTTCCAGCGCCACGTGCAGCGTCTGTTTGGAAGGATCACATCCTGTATTTGTCTCCTGGCTTGTTTACAGCTGACAGCAGCACAAGCCAAGCGAATCCAAGGAAATCAAATCCCTGGCAGTGCCCTGGTCACCCCTGCACTGCTGCAGACATCTATTCCCACAGCTGGGGCCGCTCCAACTGCATCAAATTCCACTTAAACTCCATCAGCTGGCAGCAGTCGTGCAGAAACACATCCCCAGAGCTCCTGGCAGGGCTGGAGGAGCAGGGCCAGCTCCCACCAGAGGCACCTGGGGCTGGGAATTCCTCACCCACCCCAGCCAGGGCTGGGAGCTCGTTCTGTGTGTGCCCATCCCTCTGTCAGCCCCACAGCCCAGCACCTGGGCTCGCTCCGGGGGGCTGCATCCTCTCTCCAGGGATTCGTGCGCATTCCAGGGAGGGATTGATCCTCATTCCAGGGAGGATCTGATCCTCACTCCAGTGGAAAATTGATCCTCACTCCAGGGAGGGATTCATCATCATTCCAGGGAGGGATTGATCCTCATTCCAGGGAGGGTTTGATCCGTGCTAACAGGGAGGATTTGATCCTGACTCCAGTAAGGATTTGATCGTCCCTCATTCCCAGTGAGGATTTAATCCTTCCTGCAGTAAGCATTTGATCCTTGTTCCCAGTAAGGATCTGATCCTCATTCCCAGTGAGGATGTGGCTCCGTGGGAGGAACCCGGGGGTGCAGAACCCCTGAGCTGCCCTGAGGTCCCCGAGGGACCCCGAGCCCCAGAGAGGACAAAGCCATTGAACCCAGTAAGTGCACAAGCAACGGGAGGTGTTGAGTCCCTTTTCCCTCTGTTTCTGCCCAGGATTGTATTTTATTCCCTAATCAGGTTCAGATTGTACATTGTGTTACGATTAGCAAAGGATAACTATATATATATATATACAAATATATATTTTACTCTTTTTTATTCATTTCTAAATGAATCCCCTCGGGGTGCCAGGACACGGTGAGGATTTTCGTTTTTCACAAGTGGTTTACAGTAACTCAACTCAACGGATGCCTTATTCCTGAGGATGGCAGGGGTTTTTGGAAGAGGAACAAGCCCCTGTTCCCAGGTCCTGGCAGGCAGGGATGGCTGTTCCTGTGGGAAGCAGAGGGAGGAGCTGGGGTCTGAGAGGCCCCTTGGGACCCCAGGCTTGGGCTGACATTCCCAGATGCAGGCACTGCTGAGCCCCCCGAGCCCTCAGAAGAGGCTGGTGCCTTTTGGGGGCTCTCAGGCCAAGGCAGATCATTACAGGCCCAGTGCTGCAGCACACAGAGTGTCTGTGCCCATGTCCCACAGATCTCCCTCCATGCAATTCCACAAAAACCCTCTTTAAAATACGCAGAGATTTTTCCAAAGCCACTCGTTGACATCCCCTCACTGCTGTTCCACGGGCAGGGAGGAAAATCCCTTTCCCAGAAGTTTTTCCTTCAGTTAAGAGCAGAACTCCTCCTCTCCAGGATTAAACCACGGTGACATTTCCTTTCCCCTCTCTTTGATCTGTTTCACCTGAGGTTGGCAGAGTCCCGAGCTCACCCCAGTTTCACTCCAGCCCTTAGGGTGAGCGCATTTATTGCTGCATCTCTTCTCCAAACTCAATCCCAAACCCTCCAGTGGTTCCTGCAGGGCTCCCACGGAGCCTCCTGCTGATCCAGAGCTGTTCCCACACCACTTCCACCCCTCCTGGGTTTGTCCTGACGGCCGGGGGAACCAGCACCACGGCAGGGCTCCGCTGGCTCTGCGTGCCAGGATTTCCCCCGGTTCCCCTGGATCCTGAGTTCCACTGGGACCAGGGCAGCTTTGGGGTGACCCACTGTGGTGTTGTACCCCCTAACCCCCGCCCTGGCACAGGAACACCCCCGGGAGGGCTTTCCTGGCAGCTGAACCCCAGGAAGGGCCGCCAGAGCTGCGCTCACCCCCGCCCCAAAGTCCCTTCTTCTGACCCAAAAATCTGCCAGTCCCAAAAATCCACTGACCCCAAAAATCCACTGACCCCAAAAATCCACCTACTGCAAAAATCTGCCAATCCCAAAAATCCACTGACCCCAAAAATCCACCAACCCCAAAAATCCACTGACTCCAAAAATCTGCCGATCCCAAAATCCACTCACCCCAATATCCACTCACCCCAAAATTCCATCAACCCCAAAAATTCCACCAACCCCAAAAATCCACTGACCCCAAAAATCCTCTGACCCCAAAAAATCCACCCACTCCAGAAATCCACCTGCCCCAAAAATCCACTCACCCCAAAAATCCACTCACCCCAAAAATCCGCTGACCCTGAAAATATGCTCACCCCAAAAATCCGCCAACCCCAAAAACGCACCGACCACAGCAGTGTGGAGCAGGGGGCCCTGGGGGAGCCCAGGCCAGGAGGAGCAGGGTTCCCACAGCCACAGCCCTGGGACAGCCCCGAGTGTGTCCTGGGACAGCCCCGAGTGTGACCCGGGACAGCCCCGAGTGTGACCCGGGACAGCCCTGAGTGTGTCCTGGGACAGCCCTGAGTGTGACCCGGGACAGCCCCGAGTGTGTCCCAGGAACAGCCCTGAGTGTGTCCCAGGAACAGCCCCGAGTGTGACCCGGGACAGCCCTGAGTGTGACCCGGGACAGCCCCGAGTGTGTCCCGGGACAGCCCCGAGTGTGTCCCGGGACAGCCCTGAGTGTGACCCGGGACAGCCCCGAGTGTGTCCCGGGACAGCCCCGAGTGTGACCCGGGACAGCCCTGAGTGTGTCCCGGGACAGACCCGAGTGTGACCCGGGACAGCCCTGAGTGTGTCCCGGGACAGCCCTGAGTGTGTCCCGGGACAGCCCCGAGTGTGACCCGGGACAGCCCCGAGTGTGTCCCGGGACAGCCCCGAGTGTGACCCGGGACAGCCCCGAGTGTGACCCGGGACAGCCCCGAGTGTGTCTCGCTTCGTGTGCTCTTGTGTGGGGTAGAGAAGGTGGCCCTGTCGTGTTGTTCGTGAGCTGTTCTTCCCCAGAGAGGTGTCCCATGTAAAATACGTCAGTGCAAAGTGTATATTTTATGTGAGAGGAAAATACATTTTAATAAAGGTAAAGCTTTGTTTAGCTGTAAAAAATGGCAACTGTTCAAGTGTACAGTAACTTCTTACTAATGTATGAAAATCTGTGATATTTTTGATTTGATTGTATTTGTATTGCCCAAATAAAACATTTTGGCTGTATTGTTCCTAACTCTTACCTTTCCTTTTTAAGGGGGGGAAGTGTATTTACTTCACAATAATTGACTTTATTCGGGGAGAGAGAAAGAGGAATGACCAAATTTTCCACAGTGAATTACCAGCTGCCCTGAGCAAACATGGTCCCTCCTGTGCTGCAGCTCCTACAATGAATTCCTGGATGGATTTTCCTGCACGTTGCTGCTTATTGGTAAGAAGGGAACAATTTTCTTCATTTAGCTCAGGGAGAGCTGTGAGGGGAACCCTGCGGGGCTGAGCGGTGACATCCCTGGGGACAGTGGCATTTCAGACTTAGGACAAAAAGGAGACAATTCCCTCTGCCAGAGGGCAGGGCTGGATGGGATATTGGGAATTGTTCCCTGGGAGGATGAGGAGGGGCTGGGCTGGAATTCCCAGAGCAGCTGTGGCTGCCCCTGGATCCCTGGCAGTGCCCAAGGCCAGGCTGGGCACTGGGGTTTGGATAACCCCGGGACAGTGGGAGGCGTCCCCGGGTGGGATTTGAGGTCCCCCCAGCCTGGCCCAGCCCAGTCTGGGGTTCTGGGACCCTCCCGAGCCCAGCAGCTCTGCTGGCACCGGGCACAGAGCGCAGAGCCACCTCCAGAGCATCCCCAGCATTCATTCCCACGGCACAGAGCGCAGAGCCACCTCCAGAGCATCCCCAGCATTCATTCCCACAGCACAGAGCGCAGAGCCACCTCCAGAGCATCCCCAGCATTCATTCCCACGGCACAGAGCACTGAGCCACCTCCAGAGCATCCCCAGCATTCATTCCCACGGCACAGAGCACTGAGCCACCTCCAGAGCATCGCCAGCATCGCCGCGTTTCCATGGCAACCCCGCCGAGAAGCAGCTCCCGCCCGGAACGTTCCTGAGGCAGGAGAAGCCTGATGGAAAAACGGGGCTCGGAAAGCGCTTCCATCTCCGAAGGGCCTGGAAACGCCTCGGGAACGCTGGCACGGTCCCGAACCGCTTCAGCTGCTGCTGACCCGCGGCTGGGAGCCGGGAGGGGCACACGGGGCAGCCGGGAGCTGGACAGGGAATATCCTGGGAATATCCCAGCGCCTGCCCTGCTGCAGCAGGAGCTGGGATTGGGAATATCCTGGGAATATCCTGGGAATATCCCAGCGCCTGCCCTGCTGGAGCGGGAGCTGGGATCGGGAATATCCCGGGAATATCCTGGGAATATCCTGGGAATATCCCTCTGCCTGCCCTGCTGGAGCGGGAGCTGGGATCGGGAATATCCCGGGAATATCCTGGGAATATCCTGGGAATATCCCTCTGCCTGCCCTGCTGGAGTGGGAGCTGGGATCGGGAATATCCCGGGAATATCCTGGGAATATCCTGGGAATATCCCTCTGCCTGCCCTGCTGGAGCGGGAGCTGGGATCGGGAATATCCTGGGGATATCCCGGGAATATCCCAGTGCCCGCATTGCTGGAGCAGGAGCTGGGATCAGGAATATCCTGGGAATAGCCTGGACTCCCTTTTCTTTTCCCAGGATGCAGCCTGGATTCCCTTTGCTTTTCCCAGAGCACATCCTGAATTCCCTTTGCTTTTCCCAGAGCCCAGCCTGGATTCCCTTTCCTTTTCCCAGAGCACATCCCGGATTCCCTTTCCTTTTCCCAGAGCACAACCCTGGATTCCCTTTCCTTTTCCCAGAGCACAACCCCGGATTCCCTTTCCTTTCCCCAGAGCCCAGCCTGGATTCCCTTTCCTTTTCCCAGAGCACATCCCGAATTCCCTTTCCTTTTCCCAGAGCCCAGCCTGGCTTCCCTTTCCTTTTCCCAGAGCACATCCCGAATTCCCTTTCCTTTTCCCAGAGCCCAGCCTGGATTCCCTTTCCTTTTCCCAGAGCACATCCCGGATTCCCTTTGCTTTTCCCAGAGCCCAGCCTGGATTCCCTTTGCTTTTCCCAGAGCACATCCCGGATTCCCTTTGCTTTTCCCAGAGCCCAGCCTGGATTCCCTTTGCTTTTCCCAGAGCACATCCCGGATTCCCTTTGCTTTTCCCAGAGCACATCCCGAATTCCCTGCCCTGGCCAGCAGAGCCTCCTCCCCACCAGGGAGGGGGAACCAGGGGAATTTTAATCAGAGGGTTTCCATTCTGATCACTGCTGCCCTACTCCGGCTTTATAGCTCCCATAAACCCTTAAAGGGAGTATCAGGCTGGATTTATTTTGATGGATTGCCCCTGCCCACTCTCTTGCATTTTAAGGTGCCTCATTAGTGGGTGTTGGAGGATTTAATTTCTGAGCATGTGTAATAAACCTTGTACCCCAGCCACTTAATTGGTTCGGCAGTGCTGCTGTGCCCGGGTGCAAAGCCAATAAAGGGAGCACAGAAAAGAGGAATATGAACAGCTCTGACTTTGTACAGATAAGCTCAGCAGACAGGCCACGCTTTAATTAATACATGGAGAGCAAGGAACGCTGCCTTAAAGAGAGATTAAAGAATTCCTTGAGATTATTTATTTTTTAATTCTATTTTGTGTCCCACACTTGTTTAACCATCTGCATCCCTTACAGGATCTTCAGCTCTGAGTTCATGCACCCCCAGAAAAAGGCACCTTGCACATTAAATTCTGGAGGAGTGCAAAGTGCCCAAGAACACTTTAATCATCACCTTTACCAGAGGATCCTCTCTAGTAATTATCCTTACTTAGATTTAAATACTTACGTGGGGTTAAACTGACCAAGAATTAAATTTATTGCTCAATTTCTCCCACCACAGATCTTTGCAAATGGAATTCAAAAGGGGACGGGTGGGGTTGGCTGCTCTGAGGGTCTCAGTAGGGGATTACAAAAATGTGCTTTGAGTAGCTTGGTGTGCAGGGAGTTAAATGGGGATCATATATAAATATTATACACATATAGATATTATAAATAGAACAGAATTTTGCAGCAAGATACATTTTTCTAGGCGGTTTTGCTTCTTGCATATGGCAATTCCAGCGAGCACCTGGCCTGGCACCAGCAGCTCTTCCCTCCCAGGGCAGGGAATGGAGCTGGGAAGGGGCTGCAGAATCCCTGAGGAGCTGGGAAGGGGCTGCAGAATCCCTGAGGAGCTGGGAAGGGGCTGCAGAATCCCTGAGGGAGCTGGGAAGGGGCTGCAGAATCCCTGAGGAGCTGGGAAGGGCTGCAGAATCCCTGAGGAGCTGGGAAGGGGCTGCAGAATCCCTGAGGGAGCTGGGAAGGGGCTGCAGAATCCCTGAGGAGCTGGGAAGGGGCTGCAGAATCCCTGAGGAGCTGGGAAGGGGCTGCAGAATCCCTGAGGAGCTGGGAAGGGGCTGCAGAATCCCTGAGGAGCTGGGAAGGGGCTCAGCCTGGAGCAAAGGAGGCTCAGGGGGCCCTTGTGGCTCTGCACAGCCCCTGCCAGGAGGGCACAGCCGGGGGGTCGGGCTCTGCTCCAGGGAACAGGGACAGGAGCAGAGGGAACGGCCCCAGGCTGGGCCAGGGCAGCTCAGGGTGGATATTTGGAATATTCCTTCCTGGAAAGGGCTGGGGAATGGTTGGACTCTGGGGTCTGAGGGGTTTTTCCAGCCTGAACCCCCCTGGGTTCCATCACTGACCCCCCCAGCCCATCGGGGCTGGCTCAGGGGGATCCTTCGCACCCCAACCCCTCCCCTGGGAGCAGCCCCAGCTCCTCCTGGATGCCCACAGAGCTTCCCTTTGCCCCTGACAAACAGCCCCTCTGCAAAATGCATTCCCTTGCTTTCCCCACCTGCAGATGCCAGCAGGAATTTTAATGGCATATTTGACTTGCTTGAACAAATGCAGCCTTCATTAGCTGTTATTTTTCCCGGCGATAGGCGCTGGTAAATCCCACAGCAGACTTTTGTGACTGTGTCTAATAAATGTTGCCTCGAGGCCTGGTGCTGTCTTTAATAAGCACAAATCTTGCTGCTACTATGCTTTCCTGGCCTTTCTTCCCAAAAAGAAATCTCTGCTGCTGCTGCTGCTGCCTCACGCTCGCCACCCTCCCTTTGTTGGCAGAAAGGAGCATTTTTTCCAAGGTTCTGAACGGAGATTGTTTTCTACACTTTAAAAAAAAAAGAGACCAAAACAACACAAAAAAGCCCTTTCTCTTTATTTTTCTTAGGAAAAGGAAAAGCCAGTGACATTTGGAGGGCTGGGGGAGCTCAGAACCATTCCACGCCTCTTTGAATATATGGAGGAAGGAAATGCATGCTCGTGTTGACTGCAATCATCTCCTACCCTCCCTGAACTTCCTTTATCTCTTCCTTACTTTTTGTAAACCCTTTTTTGCCAAAACCCCAAAGCTGAAGGCCAAGGTCACCCAGGCAGCCCTTTCTCTGTGAGTGTGTCCCTCCCCAGTAAAAGTTATATCCAGGAAAATGTAATTTAATCACTGATGGGGACCCATAAAGCAAAGCCACGCATTGTGGGTGCAGAGTTATTTATGGCCCTGGAGTGTCACTGACTGCAGCCATAAATCCAGGATGGATCCCTGGGGAAGGGGACAAGGGCAGTAAATCCACAGCAGCACCAGGTGGGGATGGTTCTGCCGTTCCTGTGAGCTGGAGGGACCCACAGGGACCATGGATCCATCTCCTGGCCCTGCTGGGGTCTGTACCCCATCAATCCCACCCTGTGCTGGAGCCTTGTCCAAACCCCCCTGATGGAGGAGCTCCCAAACAGCCCTCTGTAATTTCTGGGTGCAGGCCCTCTGTAATTTCTGGGTGCAGGCAGCTCCTCCGCCTCTCCCCCTCTGCCCATTTCCATAGGATCCAGGCTGCTTTCCCGAGTTTCAGGCTGGGTTGTGCCGCTGCTGCACGGGCAGGTCCGGGATGAGCAGGATCACCCCGGGAAAACCTGGCAGCGCTGCCTGCCCCCGTGCCCTGTGCAGGTGAGCAGTTCCCCCGCTGCACCGAGCTGCGCCTCCCGTGCCACCGAGTGTCCCTGCACCGCCCTGGGCACGTCCCGGAGTGTCCCTGCCCCGGGAGTGTCCCTGCACTGGCAATGTCCCTGCACTCACCTGGGCACGTCCGGGAATGTCCCTGCACTGGCAATGTCCCTGCACCCCCCTGGGCACGTCCCGGAGTGTCCCTGCACTGGGAATGTCCCTGCCCCGGGAATGTCCCTGCACTGGCAATGTCCCTGCACCCCCCTGGGCACGTCCCGGAGTGTCCCTGCACTGGGAATGTCCCTGCCCCGGGAATGTCCCTGCACTGGCAATGTCCCTGCACTCACCTGGGCACGTCCGGGAGTGTCCCTGCACTGGGAATGTCCCTGCCCCGGGAATGTCCCTGCACTGGCAATGTCCCTGCACTCACCTGGGCACGTCCGGGAGTGTCCCTGCCCCAGGAATGTCCCTGCACTCACCTGAGCAGGTCCCACGAATGTCCCTGCACTCACTTGAGCACATCCCGGGACATCCCTGCCTCGGGAATGTCCCTGCCCTCACCTGAGCAGGTCCCAGAGTGTCCCTGCCCCGGGAGTGTCCCTGCACTGGCAATGTCCCTGCCCTCACCTGAGCAGGTCCCAGATTGTCCCTGCCCCGGGAGTGTCCCTGCACTGGCAATGTCCCTGCCCTCACCTGAGCAGGTCCCAGATTGTCCCTGCCCCGGGAATGTCCCTGCCCTCACCCGGGCATGTCCCAGGAGTGTTCCTGCCTCGGGAATGTCCCTGCACCCACCTGAGCAGGTCCCAGGAGTGTCCCTGCCCCGGGAATGTCCCTGCACTGGCAATGTCCCTGCCCCGGGAATGTCCCTGCCCTCACCCGGGCATGTCCCAGGAGTGTCCCTGCCCCGGGAATGTCCCTGCCCTCACCTGGGCAGGTCCCAGATTGTCCCTGCCCCGGGAATGTCCCTGCACTCACCTGGGCAGGTCCCAGGAGTGTCCCTGCCCCGGGAATGTCCCTGCCCTCACCTGGACAGGTGCAGCTGCCCGTGCTGACACCAGGGCAGTCCCAGGGATGTCCTCCTGCAGCTCCCCCAGCCCTGCCTTTGTCCCAGGCTGCAGAGACACCAACAGCTCTGCTGGATCTGACCGTGGCTTGGATTTCCCTTCAAACCCCCAGGCCTTTCCCCCTCCGTTTCCCCAGTAAATCCCATTTGTTCCCACTCCCTGCCAGGGTGTGCTTCAGGGGCAGGAGCTGATCCACCCACCCTGATAAAGCACAATAAATGCAAATAACCTGCAAATAACCACCCCGGGCTCCTCGGGAACCAGAACTTCTCCAGCTGGGAGCGCAGAACCAGGAACGGGCAGGGAGCGTGTTTGGTCCAGAGAGGTGAAGGTTCTGTGATCCAAATAACGTTTATTGTTTAAACACAGCTTTGAGAGCTTCAGGGGGGGGAAGAAATGGAATTTTGTTCCTTCTCCCTCCTGCAGAGGATTAAGTTTTACATCCCAGGAATTGTCCAAGGATCAGCCAAGTAAAAACACAGGATTTGTGATTGCACTGGCACTCCTGAGGAAACACCTCCCACAATTAAAAATTCCCATTTTCCGCCTGGCTCCTCACTTTGGAGCATCCTTTCAGAGCATGGGTAGGTGATCTTCCCCCCATTATTTCTTCCTTCCTTCTTTTATCGATACATTTTGCTTTGGCGATGTGAAATTCCTGTTTTTATCAGCCCAAGGCAGCCTTGCTGAGACGTGCTGGGTTCGGAGTGGGAGCGATAAACCCACGGAAACCCAGAGATAATGGCAAAATTTGCCTTCTGGATTTTCGTTCTTCGCCTTCTGCCAAGTTTGAAACGCAGACCGCAGGGACCTGTGGTGTAGTGCTTAAAGCTAAACAAATGCAGCTTCAAGTCAAAAACCTCATAAAGAGCCAGGAGAGGCTCTGAGGATTCCCGGGCTGGGGCTGGAGCTCGGAAATGCCACGGGAGGCACATTGCATCCGGAATGTGATGTGTCAGGACAATCCAGGCAGCAAATTAATTCCCAGGCTGGCTCTGTGGCATTTACCTCAGGTGTCCAGCTGCTCACTGGTCCTTTCTGCCCCTCATTGTGGTCCCTACCCAGCCCTGATAAATTCCTGCTGTTTTTGATACCCTGCATCTCGTTGTGTCCCAGCTGCCAGGCTGGGAATTCCCATCAGTTGTGGAAACCCAGGAAATTCCTCTGGCTGCCCTGGAGGGCTCCAGACCCTGCCCAGGGGGCCCAAGAGCCCTGTGCCTTTGATTGAGCCCTTGGAAAAAACAATTACCAACCTTTATATGAAGGATTACAAGGCACAAAAGTTTAAGTAGAATGAGAGTGAATTTATCATGGGGTGGAAAAATAGATTTTGGGGTTTTTAGAATGGGGATTCAGGGGGCAAGATGGAGGAATTGGGGTGTGTCCAGCCTTTCTCCTTCTTCTTCTTGGCCTCCATCCTCTGCTGTGATGGTGGCACTTTTGGACTGGTTTAGAGTAGAAGCTCACTGTCTAACACAGGTGATAGGGATTGGGAAGTCATTGTAAATATTGTACAGGTAGTTTTTAGTATAAAAGATAACACTGCCCTGGGGCAGGCAGAGTGCCTCTGTCTGTCCTGCTGAATGGACCTCGGCTGGACAGGAGAGAGAATTTTATAGATAAGATACAATAAACAACCTTGAGACCAATAAATGAAGAGCTCTGACTCCTTGTTTGGGTGCCGGGCTGGGAAAAGAGAATTTCTGACATATCTCGGGGTCCCTGTGAGCAGCGAGAGGTCCCAAGAATCGGTGATTGTTTTCCCGAGATGCCAAAGGGTTCCAGGGCATGGGAGCCCTCCCCTCACCCTCCCAGCCACAGCCACATCCTCTGCTCTGGGAGAGGGGACAGGACCCTCCTGGGGCTGCCTCGGGCTGGGGACACGGGGAGGGAACACTTCTCCTTCCAAAACTTGGGCGGGTTGGCTGCAGAGGAGCCCCTGGAGCTGGGTTATCCATGGGGTTTATCCATTGCTGAGGGATTCCCTGGGCAGGGCAGGGCTGGCACTGCTGAGAGCCTCCAGGGCTGGGGCAGAGCTGGGATCCTCAGGACAAGAGGGACCCCAAGGGGCTGGAGAGTGTCCAGAGCAGGGAATGGAGCTGGGAAGGGGCTGGAGAATCCCTGAGGGAGCTGGGAAGGGGCTGCAGAATCCCTGAGGAGCTGGGAAGGGGCTCAGCCTGGAGCAAAGGAGGCTCAGGGGGCCCTTGTGGCTCTGCACAGCCCCTGCCAGGAGGGCACAGCCAGGGGAGAGTCAGGGAACAGGGACAGGAGCAGAGGGAACGGCCCCAGGGATCCACAACCCTTCCCAGGAAGGGATTGTCCCAAGTGTACACCCTGGGCCTCTCCTGGCACAGCTGAGTCCCCATCTGGCGGGGTTTTGTCCCTGGGGACGCGGTCAGGGGTGGCCTGGGCCCTGCTGGTCCCAGTAACCCTGGAGGGTTTTTCCAGCCCCAGCACCTCCATGGCTCCGTGCTGCTCCGCTCCCGGACTCCCGGGGCTGCTGGGCGCGCCTGTGCTGTCACTGCTCTGCCAGGCAGAGGTGTCACCGTCCTGTCACACCCCTCACAGCGGCCCTGGGTCCGTGCCCAGCTCCCAGGGCTGCATTCCCACCCAGCTTTTCTCCTCCTCACTCCTTAATGACCTAAAAATTGATTATCTAAAGAGTAGTGATGGACCGAGAGTTAGTGATTTGAAGGATAGATGTGTTAGAAATTTGGTAGGGAGAGGAGGAAATGTTTTTAGAAAGTTTTCATTCTTTCTGTGTGTTTCTTTTTACATAGAGTTGCAGGTTAGTTAATAAGTTTTCTCTTCTTTATTTCTAAGTGGGAGCCTGCTTTGCTCATTCACATCTCACAGCAGACACCACAGAGAGTGTATTTTCATGGGGGCACTGGCATGGTGTCCAACCGTGACACCCCTGGGCAATCCCATCCCGGGGGCACCAGCAGAGCCCAGAGCCCCTGCCCGGGGTCCCCACCCAGCTCTGCTCCACACCCAAGCTGGGCAAGAAAACGCTGAGATTTAACTTACCGGCCTTTGGCAGATTTTTCTGGAGCAGACAATTCCAGGGAAGGATCATTTATCATAAGCACATTCCTCTAATATTCAGAGAAACAATTTTTCAGCTCTGTGTTATCTGTTATTGCTCCTTTTATGTTCTCGTTCCTTACTATGAGTTTCTGTTCAGGAGAAAAAAAAAAAAAAGTCTATTTCAGAGTGACTGGAGTCCTACATGCAGCTCTTGTGTGATATGTTCAATATTTTATGATTCCTTTCTTCTTAAGTATTTCTAAGAAGCAGAACGTCGCCGGCTGCCGAGGAGAAATCGGATTTGTTACCATTGAACAATCCTCAGAAAAGGAGATGGAACCACAGAGCTCTGGGGGAAGCTTAAAGGTCGAACTCTTCCATCTCCAGAGGAGCACAGAAGGCAGCTGGAAATACGAGCTGTGGCTTCTGACCTCTGTGTCATCCCAGTGCGGAAAGAGAATCCAGGGTTAGGAGCCAGGAGTGAATTTTGGTTCCAAGGCTGTCCCTGGCAGCAGCAGGGAAAGGATCCCCTGTCCCTGGGAGAGGCGGCAGCCCTGTCCCTGTCTGCCCTGGGCAGAGAACCCCAGAGAATCCCAATGAACCTTCCGGGCTGGGAAATCCTCCCAGGGTCACCGAGCCCAGCCTGGGGCTGATCCCTGCCCAGGGCTCTGAGTGGCACCTCCAGGAATTCCTGGGACACCTCCAGGATGGGCACTGCAAACCCCCTTGGGCAGTGCTTGACCCCCCTTGCCATGGGGAAATTCCTGCTGGTGTCCAGCCCAATTCTCCCCTGACAGAACCTGGGGCCATTTCCTCTCCTCCTGTCCCTGTTCCCTGACTCTCCCCTGGCTGTGCCCTCCTGTCAGGGGCTGTGCAGAGCCACAAGGGCCCCCCTGAGCCTCCTTTGCTCCAGGCTGAGCCCCTTCCCAGCTCCTCAGGGATTCTGCAGCCCCTTCCCAGCTCCCTCAGGGATTCTCCACAGCCCCTTCCCAGCTCCTCAGGGATTCTCCAGCTCCAATCCCTGCCCTGGGCACTCTCCATCCCCTCCACATCTCTTGTCCTGATGGTCCCAAAGTGCCCCCAGTTTAACCCCCTCAGCACCTCCTGCAGCAACCACGTGTTCAGGTTTTCCCAATCTCAGGGCTCGGCGCAGGAGCAGCAGCACAGAGGTCACCACGAGGTGGAAATTCCTCTCCAGCAGCAACGTGAGCTCAGGAGAATAAAAAAAAAAAATGCACGAAGCTGCAGATGAAGAAGAAATAGTGCTAAAAAGATCATCCAACTCTTCCTCCTTTCCTTCTCTTACTTCATAAATCATTTTGTTTATGTAGGGGAGAACAATAAAGCAGGACAGATTTAGAAAACATTTTTTCCTGTCAACGAGCAGAATGATTGATGCTGTGCAAAACCAGTATCTAAGTAGGAAAAAAAAAGCTTTCAGGGATGATTTACTGAAACCTACCAAACAATTGGATTTGGATGCTGAAAAATAGCAACTCCTGAGACTAAATTAATTAATGAAATATTTGGGAATGGCCTCGAATAGTTAGAACTAAACAGAAGTGGGGAGGGGGGAGGGAACTGCATAAGGTTGCTTCAATTCCAACCTACTCTCCACATTATAAAGGAAATTATTTAAGAATAACAATGCAGATATCTGGAGACAGAAGAGGAGCCCTGAGCAGTGGAGCCTTATCAGGAGGCCTTGGTGGCTGTGTGACAAGGCGTGAGTGGCTCTGGGATGCCAAACCTCTGCTGGGAGCCCTGGGGTGTCCCAGGGCCCCCCTGCCCTGCACCCCTGGGAAGGAGCTGCGGGGTGGCAGGCCAGGGATTTCCCTCAGCCAGGAAGGGGCAGAGGGACGTTTCCCTCTCCTGGGATGGCTGGGGATGCCTGCTACACTGGGATGTTTGCCCTGGCCAGTCCCAGTGCCTGTAGAAACACGAGCCTGCCCGCTTGCCTGGGAATATTTTGGGAGCTGCCTGGCCCAAGATGAATTTTCTTCTCCGTGCTCAGCTTTGAAGCCTTGGCAACACACAGACACTGCATTGATCCCAGCCCTTTGCCACAGCTCTTGCCTGGCTGAAAATCTGTTCCTGGGTTAAACATCAACGGATTGAGAGATGGCAGCTCCTGTTTGTGACCCAAACCCCCCTGGGATGCTCCAGCAGCACAAGAGCAGCAATCCACAGGCTCCCAGTAGGAACAACGTGGGCTCAGCACATCCTGCTCCCTTTGGAATTAAACGCACACATCCTGTCTGGGCTGGAAATGCAGGATGTGGCTGGGGGTGTGTGCTCCACCACCATCTGTCAGAGGTGGGGCAGTTATCTCTGTTCATTGGGCAGTTTTCTCTACCTCTCCCACAGCCAATCCTCCCTCCTGGACAGCCCTTTCCAGGAGGAATTTCCCCAAAATCCAGCCTGACCCTCCCTGGCCCAGCCTGTGCCTTTAGGGTCCCCACCTGGACACCTCCAGACCCATTTGTCACCAGCTGCCCAGGAGTGACAGGCTTTTATCCCTCACTGAGGCTTTCAGAGGGGGATTTTGTGCTGCTTTCCACAAGATTTACACCCAACCTCCATCTCTTGCAGGTAAAGAGAAATCACTGCACTTTCCCCCTCTAGCTGATGTGGGCATTAATCTCCAGGAGCCCCCACGCTGAGTCCATCACCTGCAGGTATCAACCTCGATGCAGAGCAGCGGCTCAGGAGTGCTGAAACCAAAACACACTGACAGTAATCCCTCTCTCCTCCATCCATCCCTGCCCTCCCGGCTCTGAGCTGCGGGAGGCGTTCCATGTCCTGCCTCTGAGCCGCACTTTTTGTCTCCCATGGATCTCCAATTTCCAGGTTCACTCTCCTGAAGTGGCTGAGAATGAAGCTTGAAATACGGAGATTTCTCCCAGGCAGGATTTATGTGAGTTTGACTAAGACCCGAAGAATAATATCTCCAGTTCCTTGAGGAGAAATGATTTTTAACTTCAATATTTCGCCTGGAGAACACGAAGCACTTCCCAGAAAACCATTCTTATGGAGAAGGACAACCCCCAGCAGAAATCTGTGGGTTTTGCTGGAGAACATTCCTGTTTCACTGCCCCACGTACCCGGGCAGCTGTGTGGAAAATCCATCCGTGGCTGGAGCTGCTGAAATGGAGCTGACACCCATGCACCGGGCAGGGGAAATAAAAACAGCTGATCCTGGCATGGAGGGGATGTGGCTGATGTGCATTTCAACGGGGAAACACAGATAACATCCAGCAACAGGAATACAGTGGGTGTAAAGGGAATCAATGGGCATTCTGAGACGTGTCCAAAGCACAGGGCTCAGTCTGGAAAGTGGATTTAGGGCTGATTGCTTGCTCCAGAGCTGGTTTGACTGGTGAGACCTCAGAACCCCAGAAACCCAGAGCAGTTTGGGTTGGGAGGGATCACAAATCCCATCCCACCCCTGCCATGGCAGGGACACCTCCCACTGTCCCAGGGTGTCCAGCCTGGCCTGGGGCACTGCAGGGATCCAGGGGCAGCCACAGCTGCTCTGGGAATTCCATCCCAGGGCCTGCCCACCCTCCCAGCCAGGAATTCCTTCCCAAGAATTTTCCTCTTGCATTCCTCACCCCTGGATCCCAAAGCCCTTGGCTTATGATAAATTTCCATGCATTAATTAAAACCAGACTCATTATTCATTTTGGCTGCTTTGCACCGATCCTGGGACATTTTTTAATGAGTTCCTGAGCTGTACAGGTGCAGTTTGCTTGGATTGGAGCTCACCCACAGCACCAGCAGCACAGAGCAGCCTGGAGCAAGCAGCTCTCACAGAGAAAGTGGATTTTGGGTTTCCTGGGCTGGGCAAGGGGGATTGGCCAGGTTTGGGGGATTCAGGAGCCTTGGCTGTGCAGGTCTCTGCTGCTCTGTGCATTCCCACACACACCAGGCTGCAGCTCTTCCCACAGATCCTTCATCAGCCCTCACACAGCCCATAAGCCTCACCATTTATTTATTCATCCATTCCCACCAGTGATGCTCGGGACCTCCTGGAAACAACATTTATTTTCATTTTTTAGCAGTTTCTCAGCAAGATAACATTTCCCAGTGTTAACACCACCAGCGGCAACTGTAAATGCCGGTGGGGAGGCAGAGTTCAACCCTTGTGCTTTAGCACACGGAATTTATTTCCCTGTTCCCAGCCCAGCCCTGCCCTGCCCAGAATCACAGAGCTAATGGATTAGCAGGGCAGGAACAGCTAATTACTGGAACATCAATATCTCCATGCTTTGGAGGATCAGAGGTCACAGAGAAATAGATGTGGGTTTAAATCAAGGCTTTGATTGTGAGCTCATCCTAAAGAGTAATTAGCAGTGTGTGTTAGTGCATGTAGCAACTGTTAATTATGGGACTGTGGGGCAAAATTCTGCTCCAGCAAGAAAGTTCAGCCCTGCAGCTCCTGGATTTGAGATTGGCTGATCCTGACAGAACAACAGGATCATCCAGGCAGGAAAATTCCCTGAGCCCTCCCAGTCCTACCACCCCCAGCACTGCCCCACGTCCCCAAGTGCCATCCACAGGGCTTTAAACCCCTCCCTGGGGTGGGGATGCAGCTGTGCCCAGCACCCTGGCCATTCCCTCTCCTCCTGTCCCTGTTAGGGCTGGAAAAGATCTCTGAGACCTGCAAGTTCTGCTGTCACCCTGCAGTCCCGGCCAGGTCCCCAGGTGCCACATCCACACATTCCTTGGGCACCTCCAGGATGGGCACTCCAACCCTCCCTGGGCAGTGCCTGACCCCCCTTTCCATGGGGAAATTCCTGTTGGTGTCCAGCCCAATTCTCCCCTGACAGAACCTGGGGCCATTTCCTCTCCTCCTGTCCCTGTTCCCTGACTCTCCCCTGGCTGTCCCCTCCTGGCAGGGGCTGTGCAGAGCCACAAGGGCCCCCTGAGCCTCCTTTGCTCCAGGCTGAGCCCCTTCCCAGCTCCTCAGCGATTCTGCAGCCCCTTCCCAGCTCCCTCAGGGATTCTGCAGCCCCTTCCCAGCTCCCTCAGGGATTCTGCAGCCCCTTCCCAGCTCCCTCAGGGATTCTGCAGCCCCTTCCCAGCTCCCTCAGGGATTCTGCAGCCCCTTCCCAGCTCCTCAGGGATTCTGCAGCCCCTTCCCAGCTCCCTCAGGGATTCTCCAGCCCCTTCCCAGCTCCCTCAGGGATTCTGCAGCCCCTTCCCAGCTCCTCAGGGATTCTCCAGCCCCTTCCCAGCTCCTCAGGGATTCTGCAGCCCCTTCCCAGCTCCCTCAGGGATTCTGCAGCCCCTTCCCAGCTCCCTCAGCCTCTCCTGGGGTTCCAGACCCTTCTCAGCTCCATGCTCCAGCCCCTGGGTTTCTCCCTTGTCCTTCCTGAAAGACAGCAGATGACACCATGGGAGGGATTTGTTGCTTCCACAACAGGGACAAATTCTAATTATCAATGGGAAGTGACTGCAACGCCATTGCTACAAAAACGTACCTAAATAACAGGCCAACTTATCCAGACCCCATGGAATCAGATTCCCAGGCAGGTTTGGGTTGGGAGGGACTGAAATCCCACCCGGTGCCACCCCTGCCATGGCAGGGACACCTCCCACTGTCCCAGGCTGCTCCAGCCTGGCCCTGGGCACTGCCAGGGATCCAGGGGCAGCCACAGCTGCTCCTGTGGAAGATCCCTCTGGAGGAAGCTCTGGTCAGTTGGAAGTGTCTGGCACAAGTCAAGACATCCATTGATTTCCTCAGTAAATGAATCAGATCTGTGGAGTACAAATTGATCCAAATATTGGGATTTTCCTATGTAAATGTCAGGACTCTAGAAACAGCAATTAATGAAAGGCAGGGTGAGCACAGTGGGGGGGGTTGTAGAGGCATTTTGGGGAAATAAAGGGAAATAGCAGGCATTGCTTTCCAGGTTGCTGCCCTGCTGGGAGCTCAGGCTCTCCCCGTGGCCCTGGGCAGGGGGGCACTGAGGCCCTGGAGCAGCAGGAGCTGCTGGGGAAGCACAGGGAGCTGTAGGAGCTGGGGGAAAGGAGAGGGGAAATGGGAACAAGGAAGAACAGGCCAAAGGAAGAGAGTAATCCTGAGCAAGAACATTCCCATTGGAAACGGAACACGAAGAACTGCACAGGACAAGGTTTTTGTTCTGAACATGAGACGAAACCTAAAATTACTCAAATCTTTACATTTTTATCAATGGCCTTAATACACTTTGCCATTTAATTGTATAAAGCCATCCTTTACAAGAGTATCTGTACTTTTTAAAATAAACCGTGCTTTTAATTTAAAAAACCCCTCGACGTCCCATGAAAAGCTACAGATGGAGTTTCCATAGAGAGTTGTTTGAGTCCCTCTCCCATTGCACACGTCCTCAGCAGAGCCTTGCTGCACCTGCTGCTTTGCATCTCTGAATACTCATGGCCCAGCCCGCAGGAGGGGCTGGGGGGCTGTCCCAGCACGGGGAGGGGTCCCAGGCCCTGGGCTCAGCCCATCCCACCCAGCCCCAGCTGGTCCCACTGCTCGGCACCAGCGGGGGAATCCCTCCCTGGAACAGGACAGGCCCTGGGATGGGATTGCCAGAGCAGCTGTGGCTGCCCCTGGATCCCTGGCAGTGCCCAGGGCCAGGCTGGACACGGGCTTGGGGCAGCCTGGGACAGTGGGAGGGGTCCCTGCCATGGCAGGGGGGCACTGGGTGGGATTTGAGGTCACTCACACCCAAAGCAGCCGCGACTCTGAGTTTATGAACTCCACCTACTCGGCCTTCACTTGGAATTCTTCCGTTGATTTTTTTTTTACTAGTGAGAGAAAAAACAGAGCTCGCTGTGACCCTGCAGTGTTTGTATGAGAGCAGCAACCCAGAGGGATCCAGGGACCCAGAGGATTTGGGGACCCAGTGGATCCAGGGACCCAGAGGATTTGGGGAACCAGAGAATCCAGGGACTCAGAGGATCCAGAGGGATCCAGGGCTCCAGAGGATCCAGGGACCCAGAGGGATTGGGGAACCCAGAAGGATCCAGGAACCCAGAGGATTCAGGGATCCAGAGGGATTCAGGAACGCTGAGAATCCATGGACCCAGAGGATTTGGGGAACCAGAGAATCCAGGGGCCCAGAGGGCTCCAGGAACCCAGAGAATCCAGGGACCCAGAGAATCCAGGGACCCAGAGGATTCAGGAACCCGAAGGATCCAGAGACCCAGAGGGCTCCAGGAACCCAGAGGATCCAGGGACCCTGGGCAAACCCTGTGCAGCAGTGGTGCCTCTGCTGGGAGGCCACTCCGACACCAGAATAAATCTCCACGAGGTCATTTATTACAAATTCCAATGCAAACAGAGACGGGGGTTTTTATTTCTTCCTTCTGAGCATATGTAGAATTTTAACACAAGCGTTTTATTAAAAATCAGAGCTATGAATCATTCATGGCCAACAAGTGACTCCCACTCGTTGGCAGAATGACCCCAGCTTGGCTTCTCACTGACAACAAATAAAGCAGTGCTTAATGAGCCCAGACAGGTTCTGAAGGCACGGGAGAAGCAAAATCAGGTGGATTTTTAGGACTCAAAAAAAAAAAAAAAGATATATTTTGTCAGCATCTCACTGGGTTGTGTTTTTTTTTCCTTTTTGATTAATGAATGGAGTTGTTTTAAGGCAGTGCTAATGCTGGAGTGCTGGGTGAGGGATTCCATGGAGAGGCTGTCAGGGCTCTGCTGCTTCTCTGACAAGGCTGTCATGTCCCTGTGACACCTGACGTGCACAGCCACGGCCGAGCCTCGGCTCCGAGATGGAATTGTCACTCTGCATTACCTGGCACCACAATTACCTGGCTGGGGAGGAGAGGAGAGGAGAGGAGAGGAGAGGAGAGGAGAGGAGAGAGAGGAGAGGAGAGGAGAGGAGAGGAGAGGAGAGGAGAGGAGAGGAGAGG
>CM032361.1:876975-977392 GCA_019023105.1 Diglossa brunneiventris
TGTAACCAAAAGAAAAGTCTATAATGCATTTGTAACCAAAAGAAAAGTCTACAATGCACTGTAACCAAAAGAAAAGTCTACAATGCATTTGTAACCTAAACTCAGGGTCTCCAGGCCTGCCTGCAGCTGGAGCTGACAGCTGTGGGCACAGCTCTGTCACCCACCACCCTGGGCTGCTGTAACATCTTGGATATAATAAACTGCATTTTGGATATAATAAACTGCATTTTGGATACAATGAACTGCATTTTGGAGAGCAGCCTGGAGTCCAGCATCCTTCATTTCGGCTCTTACACCGGAGGAGGAGGCTTTGCTGTCCTCAGGGAATGATCTGCACCATGCTGGAAAAGGAACAAATGACAAGGTTTTGTGCTGTTTCTCCTGTCTGACAGACTCCTCTGATCCCAGAGGGGAATCCTGCAGTCCTCTCCTGAAAGGCACCCCAGAGGAGGGGGACAGAAGGAAAACGAGAGGAAAACAGCAAGAACCACGGAGCAGTTTCTTGGATAAGCTCGGAAGCACGGGCTGGTGTGGTTTGGGAGAGGTCCCTCAGCTCAGTGACTTCTCCTGAAACGAGCAAGACTTGGCTTCATTTCATCTGGCTTTGAAGACTGAGCTTAAAAACCTAAACCCTGGGGCTCCGGGAGATCCTAGGCTGAGCTGCCAAGGCCAAGAGAATTGAGGGCAAACCCAGTTTGGCTTCCCTGTCAGAGGAGTGAGGAGCATCCTGATCCCTGGGCGCGCCCCAGCCCTGCAGCAGCTCCTGCCAGGAGGGATTTGCTGGAGAAAATCCCACCTCTCCATCAAACTGCGGCTGCAGGGAGGCTCTGTCAGTGCTGGAGGCAGGGGAGAACGTGCTGCTGCTGTCTGGGAGCAGGACTGGATGAGATGTGATCCCTTCCTGCTGCAATCCTGTGTTACCCCGGGATCAGGGCCGCCAGGGGCTGGGCAGAGCAGAGCCCTGAGCTGAGCTGGGAGGGCTCCTGCTCTGGCAGCTTCTGAGGGGCTTCACTGCTGGAAGTGCTCCCCACGACGGCCTCCCCAGCGACACACAAAAACAGGGAATGCTGGCAGAGCAGAGCAAACACATTTAGGAGCAGCTTGGTGGGAAATGCAAACTTCCACAGCCAAGGAAGCTGGGTCTGGGATCCATCACTCCTGCAGCACCTCCAGCAGCAGGGCGGGAATGGCCAGGTGGGATCTGTCGCAGACACCTTTCATGGGAAAATCCTTTCCTTAGGAGTTTTTCCTCCTGAGAAGCTGAGAGGTCTCAGGAACAAAATGCAAACATTGATTATCTGCTGCTGTGGAATGCAACAGGTGCATCTGGGATTGGGCTCATGTGGTTGTTTCTAATTTATGGCCAATCACAGCCCAGCTGGCTCGGACAGAGAGCTGAGCCACAAACCTTTGTTGTCATTCCTTCTTTTCTATTCTTAGCCAGCCTTCTGATGAAATCCTTTCCTCTATTCTTTTAGTATAGTTTTAATGTAATATATATAATAAAATAATAAATCAGCCTTCTGAAACATGGAGTCAGATCCTCATCTCGTCCCATAACCTGAGACCCCTGTGAGCACGGTCACAGGGATCCACATCCCCCTGGGAATCACCCAGGCCCGGGGCTGTGTGACACGGGTGTGACACGTGTGTGACATGTGTGTGACATGTGTGACGTGTGTGACACATGAGTGACATATGATGTGTGTGACACGTGAGTGACCCCTGTGTGCCCTGTGTTTGAGGACACCCTCCCCCACAGAACCAGGGCAGAGTGGACATTTGCCAGCTCTACCCTGACTAAAATACATTTAAATATTATTTCAGGTATTTCTGTTGTGATTTGATGTGAGCGCGGCGGGCTTGAGTCGTTCCTTGATTGTTAAATCAATGAATGCCACGCAGGGTCTGACTTCTGCATGGGTCACACGTTGGAGGAGATCATTCCAAAAGCTCAACAGCTTGGGATCATCAGGGAATCCAGGATGGATGGGGCTGGAGGGACCTCAGAGCCCATCTACGGCAGGGACACCTCCCACTGTCCCAGGTGCCCCAGCCCCAGTGTCCAGCCTGGCCTTGGGCACTGCCAGGGATCCAGGGGCAGCCACAGCAAATCTGGGAATTCCATTCCAGGGCCTGCCCACCCTGCCAGGGAACAATTCCCAATTCCCAATATCCCATCCCACCCTGGAAGGGAACAATTCCCAGTTCCCAATATCCCATCCCACCCTGCCAGGGACCAATTCCCAATTCCCATTCCCATATCCCATCCCACCCTGCCAGGGAACAATTCCCAATTCCCAATATCCCATCCCACCCTGGAAGGGAACAATTCCCAATTCCCAATATCCCATCCCACCCTGCCAGGGAACAATTCCCAATTCCCAATATCCCATCCCACCCTGCCAGGGAACAATTCCCAATTCCCAGTTCCCAATATCCCATCCCACCCTGCCAGGGACCAATTCCCAATTCCCAATATCCCATCCCACCCTGGAAGGGAACAATTCCCAGTTCCCAATATCCCATCCCACCCTGCCAGGGACCAATTCCCAATTCCCAATTCCCAATATCCCATCCCACCCTGCCAGGGAACAATTCCCAATTCCCAATTCCCAGTATCCCATCCCACCCTGCCAAGGAACAATTCCCAATTCCCAGTATCCCATCCCACCCTGCCAGGGAACAATTCCCAATTCCCAATATCCCATCCCACCCTGGAAGGGAACAATTCCCAGTTCCCAATATCCCATCCCACCCTGCCAGGGAACAATTCCCAATTCCCAGTATCCCATCCCACCCTGCCAGGGAGCAATCCCAATTCCCAATCTCCCATCCCACCCTGCCAAGGAACAATTCCCAATTCCCAATATCCCATCCCACCCTGCCAGGGAGTGACTCCTGCCCAATCTCTGCTCTAAATCCAAACGTCACCCCTTGCTTGGCAAGCTCCACACCCAAAGGTGGCACTGGAACAAACCACAGCTGACCAGCTGTCCATGGGCATCCTACACCCCTCCGGGGTCCCACACAGACCCCACAGGGCCCTGGGGGTGTCTCAGGGCTCTGTGGCCCCTGCAGAGCCCAGCACATCCCACATCCCACATCCTGGTTATCCCGGGAGCTCCCCCTGCTCCGTGCAATCCCAGCAGCTCAGAGCAGGCCTGCAGCAGGAAGCGCTGCTCTGCTTGAACTCCCAGAGCTGAAATTATTATTATTATTGTGTCTTGGAAGGCATCAACAGTGAGTGTATTAAGTGCTTTAAAGTGATGCTTAAAAAGCGGGGAGCCCTGAGCTGCTGAGTGAAGAGCGTGGCACGGAGGCAGCACCCGGGAAGGGCTGGGAAGGGCTGCAGGCACAACCTTCCTTTAATTACCTGCCTTTGATCTTCCTGGCCTTTGTACCATTTAGGTTTTCTTCGGGAAACTGATTTCCAGGGCTCGCTGGTAGGAACTGGCTGTCTGAAGCTGGGCCAATTAAACAGTTTTCTGCACATTGATTCATTCTCAACTGCTCGCTTTCATTACGCTAAAATGATGGCTGATGTATTTCTCATTTACCGGGTTATTATCAATTCCTCAGCCTCGTCTGAAGGCCAAATGTGCTGTGATAGAAACAGGAATCCAATAAAAGTGTTCACAAGCTATTGGGATACAGGGAGAAGACATTTAAATGGAGCTTCGTGGGAGGAACATGGGAAAAGAGAAGCAGCACAATGGAAATCCAAGAGCAAAGCTGCTCCTTCAGTAAAGGGAATATCCTGGACAGTCACAGGATTGTGTCTGGGAATTTCAGGTCCCCCCTTGTCTACCTGGGCTTTGCTTTAGTCATAAATTAAAAGTTTGGGGCTATTTTTCAGTTCCCAGTCAGTTTTCAGCTTTCAATCAGAGCTGTGGCTGCCCTGGATCCCTGGCAGTGCCCAAGGCCAGGCTGGACACTGGGGCTGGGAACAAAGTGGGACAGTGGGAGGTGTCCCTGCCATGGCAGGGGGGCACTGGGTGGGATTTGGGGTCCCTTCCAGCCCAAACTGCTCTGGAATGCCATTAAATTTCCTAAATATTTGATGAGCAGAGTTTAGCACCCAGATTTCCTTCCGAGATTCCTGCTCAGCCAACATTTTTTGGTACAGAGAAGGAGATCCCAGCAGAAGAATCCCTTCCATCCCTCATTAATTTACACCCCAGGCTGGTTTGCTCTCCCTGGCACAACACTTTCTGATGGATATTCCCACCTCCATGAAAGGCTTTTCCCTAGAGGCACCCAGGAATGGATCAGCCCCGGGTTGTTCCTCCCTGGAGCGCTCAGGAGCAGCTGGGTGGTGCCTGTGGGTCAGGAGCAGGCAGGCAACACTGGGAATATCCCGCGGCCAGATGTAAATTTTTGTTACATTTCTTTTGTGGGAAAAAGCTTTAAATAAGAAGAGATGATTAAAATGGATCAATGGCCTGCACCGGTATGGTAAAAAAGATAGCTTGTCTAGTTGGCTTAAACTGAGATGGTTTTTAGCCAACTGTAAGGCAGCTCCTTTTCTGTAGACTCTTTTTTGTTAATCACTTAGGATCTTCAGCTGCACTGCGTGAGCAAAATTAATAATAAGAATAAAATTAATATAAAGAATATATTAAAGAATATATATATAAAAAGAATAATAAGAAGAATAAAATAATAAAAATAAACTATTAATAATTAATTAATAAAAATTAATTAATAAAATAAAATAATTTTAACTATTTTAAAAATAAAATAATTAATTAATAAAAAATAATAGTTTTGGAGAATAAAACGAATAGTTTTGCAGAATAAAACGAATAGTTTTGCAGAATAAAATGAGTAGTTTTGGAGAATAAAACGAATAGTTTTGCAGAATAAAATGAATAGTTTTGGAGAATAAAAGGAATAGTTTTGCAGAATAAAACGAATAGTTTTGCAGAATAAAATGAATAGTTTTGCAGAATAAAATGAACAGTTTTGCTGCTCCTGCTGCATCCCACAGCTCGGTGTGCTGCGCCAGGAGCAGCCCGAGGTCAGTCCATGCTCGGTCCCAGGGCCAGCCCCACACGGCGGCACTGGTGGTGTTCCCTATCGGCATTTAAACACGCCACGGAAAAGCGGGTTTTCCCACGGAAAGCAGGCGTTCCTCAAGTGCCACCTGCTGTACCGGCCGCAGCAGGACACGGAGCGGGGAATCCCTGCGGCTGCCTCATTCCGAGCTGCAGCGGCGGCAGGAAAGCACGGCCCTGTCCTTCCCGGCGAGCGGCGACACTCCCCGCCTGGCCATCTGCACGGGCCCTGCTCAGGCCGCCCCGCTCTGCTCTGCGCTCGTGTAAACAAACAGCAAACGCTGCCATCTCCTCATCGCCCTGGGAGGGAGTGATGGAAACCCGCTCCAGAAGCAGATCCCAGGTGATTTTTCCACAGGATGTGGCCACGAGAAGGAGAGAGAGAATAAAAACTGGCAGGAAGGTAACATGTGCTGTAAACAAACACGCGGCAGGGACGTGCTTTGGGAGTGCTGGGCCCCCCAAGCGCTGCAGATCCTGGCACATCACACCCAGGCCAGAAAAGAGCAGGAAGGGGCAGATCAGAGATGGTTTGAAAGGAGATACCAGGAGAGCACTGAGGATGGGCACAGCCCTGGCACCCTGGGGACACACAGGGGACAGAGGACAATGTCCCAGTGCTGGCACAAACCCACCCACAAACCATGGCATGGGACATTAATCCAAATACAAATATTTATTTAAATAACAGATTGACTCGAACACTCCCACAATGATCGTTATCCCAGAGATTTGTGACAGGTTCATCTCCAGAGGGCGCTGGCACTGCTCAGATCCCCAGGGAATGGGCACGGCCCCGAGGCTGCCCGAGCAGCTCCAGGAGGGTTTGGGCAGCTCTGCCAGGGATGCCCAGGGTGGGATTTGGGGTCTGTGCAGGGACAGGGGCTGGGCTGGGTGATCTTTGGGGTCCCTACAGCTCAGGACATCCCCTGACTGTGACTCTGTGGCACCTGAGCACTCTCTGTTCCCATCGGGTGTCACTGGCACCGTGCCCAAGGAGAAGCAGCCCAGCCCAGCCCGGGGTGTCTGTGGCAAGGAGGGTTTGTGGGGTGGCTGCTCGGAGCCCTCAGCAGCCGGGGCACTGCGGGGCTGCTCTGCTGGGGAGGAACAGCCCAGAGCTTTCGTGAGGGTGGGCAGCAGTGAGACAGGGCACGGACAGAGCCACGGAACAGGCTGGGGACAGAGGAGATTAAACCCCTTAAATCCAGTGCCATGGCAGGGACACCTCCCGCTGTCCCAGGCTGCTCCAGCCTGCCCTGGGCACTGCCAGGGATCCAGGGGCAGCCACAGCTGCTCTGGGCACCTGTGCCAGAGACTCACCTCTCTCACACGGCTCCGTCCTGCCCCGCTCCCGTTCCCTTTTCCTGTTCTCCTTTCCTGTTTCCTTTTCCGTTTTTCTTTCCCATTCCCATTTCCTTTTCCCTTTTTCTCTTTTCCCCTTTTCCCTTTTCCCTTTTCCCTTTCCTCTTTCCTTTTCCCCTTTCCTTTCCCTTTTCTCTTTTTCCTTTTACCTTTTCTCTTTTTCTCCTTTCCCTTTTCCCTTTTTCTCTTTTCCCCTTTTCCTTTTCCCTTTCCCTTTCGGTTTTTCCCTTTTCCCTTTCTATTTTCCCCTTCCCTTTTCCCTTCACTTTTCCCTTTTTCCTGTTCCCTTTCCTTTTCCCCGTTCCCCTTTCTTTTTCCTTTCCTTTTCCTTTTCCCTTTTTTCTTTTTTTTTCTTTTTCTTTTTCTTTTTCTTTTCTTTTTCTTTTTCTTTTTTCTTTTTCTCTTTTTTCTTTTCTTTTTCTTTTTCTTTTTCTTTTCTTTTTCTTTTTTTTTTTCTTTTTCTTTTTCTTTTTCTTTTCTTTCCCTTTTTCTTTTCCCGCCCGCCGCCCTCCTCTCCGCCAGGGGGCGCTCGCGCCCCCGCTCCCCCCCCAACGCTGCGGCCGAGGCGTCCGCGGCGCTGCCTGAGCGGAAGGCGCGCGGGCGGGGCGCGGCAGGGCGCAGGCGCGCGGCGGGCAGCCCGCGCGGTGCAGGGCCCGGGTCCTGCGTGTGGCGGCGGCGCTCGGCCCGGCTCGGCTCGGCCCGGCCCGAGATGGCGACCAAGAACTTCCGCGTGAGCGACGGCGACTGGATCTGCCCCGACAAGAAGTGAGGGCACGGCCGGGAGCGGGAGCGGGGCAGGGAGCGGGGCGCGGCCAGCGGCAGTGCGGACGGGGAGCGAGGCAGGGACCCGGAGCGGGGCTCCGGGAGCCGCGGCCGCCGGCTCGGGGGACACACGGGCCCGGCCTCACGGAGCTGGCTCTTGGCGTGGGACCGAGTCGGGGTAGATCGCGGCGCCCGGCTCGGGGTGAGCCCCCGGCGCTGGAGCCCCGCGCTGCGCGGGTTCCGGCCCCCGTTAATGCCGGCCCTCGTGCTCTGCTCCGTGCCCAGGTGCGGGAACGTGAACTTCGCCAGGAGGACGAGCTGTAACAGATGCGGCAGAGGTGAGTTCCCCGCAGCACACACACCTCGTCCCCTCGTCTCCTTCTGCCCCGTAAAACTGCTCTAAAAATTCCTCTCGAACCCGAAACTCATTGAGAAGTCCATTTATTTTTGTTTAAAAGACCCTGAAATGTTTTCGGCAAGTTCCGAGCTGCCGTTTCAGGCGCTCTTGTGTCTCTCCCCGCAGAGAAGACGACGGAGGCCAAGATGATGAAGGCGGGGGGGACGGAGATCGGGAAGACGCTGGCCGAGAAGAGCCGGGGGCTGTTCAGCGCCAACGACTGGCAGTGCAAAACGTAGGCACCGACACACGGCTGCTGCCTCTGCCTGGGAATTGCCTGTGCTGCCGGGACAGCAGGGCTCCGGGGCGTGCTCTGGGAGCAGCGCTCCTTGGCTGCACGTTAATTAATAGAGCAGCAGAAACGGCAGCACTGCCCAGGAAAAAGGCCAGGTTTGATGAGCTGAGACACTGCCCAGGTTTGGAGGGAATGTGGAGATGGCACTGCCACCCCCATGGCACTGGGAGGTGCTGCCTTCCCTGTGAGGGTGGGCAGGCCCTGGCACAGGGTGCCCAGATTAGCTGTGGCTGCCCCTGGATCCTTGGCAGTGCCCAAGGCCAGGCTGGAGCAGCCTGGGACAGTGGGAGGTGTCCCTGCCCATGGATGGGGTGGCACTGGAGTGTATTTAATGTTCCTTCACACCCAAACCAGCTGTGGCTCGGGGATTCTTGGATGTGGCAGTTCCAGCGAGCTCCTGGCCTGGCACCAGCAGCTCTTCCCTTGCAGGGCAGGGAACAGAGCTGGGAAGGGGCTGGAGCCCCGGGAGAGGCTGAGGGAGCTGGGAGAGAGCCCTTCTGTGCAGCTGTGCTCCTGGCCCTGCTCCTGCCCACTGATTTGACATCTTCCCCACATCTGTCCAGTGCTGTCACCTTCCCCAGTGCTGTGTCCCCACCCTTGTATTCCCAGACTGACCTTTTATCCCCAGTCTGAAGGATAACATTCCCAATTCAAGGATAACCTTTTATTCCCAGTCTGAAGGGTAAGGTTTTATTCCCAGTCTGAAGGGTAAGGTTTTATTCCCAGTCTGAAAGATAAGGTTTCATTCCCAGTGTGAGGGATAAAGTTTTATCCCCAATCTGAGGAATGTTTAATCCCCAGTCTGAGGGATAAGATTTTATTCCCAGTCTGAGGAATGTTTTATTCCCATCTGAAGGATGTTTCATTCCCAGTCTGAAGGATAAGGTTTTATTCCCATCTGAAGGATGTTTCATTCCCAGTCTGAAGGATTAGGTTTTATTCCCATCTGAAGGCTAAGGTTTTATTCCCATCTGAAGGATAAGGTTTTATTCCCACCTGAGGGAGGTTTTATTCCCATCTGAAGGATGAGGTTTTATTCCCATCTGAAGGATGAGGTTTTATTCCCATCTGAAGGATGAGGTTTTATTCCCACCTGAGGGATGTTTTATTCCCATCTGAAGGATGAGGTTTTATTCCTATCTGAAGGATAAGGTTTTATTCCCATCTGAAGGAGGTTTTATTCCCATCTGAAGGATGAGGTTTTATTCCCATCTGAAAGATAAGGTTTCATCCCCATCTGAAGGATGAGGTTTCCGTGTCTGTGTCTCCCTGCAGCTGTGGCAATGTGAACTGGGCACGGCGCTCGGAGTGTAACATGTGCAACACCCCCAAGTACGCCAAGCTGGAGGAGAGGACAGGTGAGCTGGGGGTGCCTCAGTGTTGGCACTGCTGGAGAAAGGGCTCTGGGAATCAGAGTGGGCATTCCTTGTGTTCCCTGAACTGGCACAGTTCATACAAGGTGCAGGTTCTTGGCCTCAGTGAGTTTCGGTGCTGAGGGAAGTGGTGGCTCCGAGTGGGAAATCAGGGAATGTTCGGCCTAAGCTGCTCCTGTGTTGGATTTTGATGTCAAGACTTTGGAAGCCATGTTTAATTAATCTGCAGAGGCCTCCTGTGGGCTGGCCATGTACAGATAAGGCTGTTATCTGCTCAGGAGGGCTGGGGCTCAGTTTCAGCTCTCCTGAGGGAATGTGAGCCCTGAGGGAACTGGGGCAGGATCTCCTTACAGCTCCTGCACTCTCCCCTCTGCACCTGGAATCAGGCAGGGAATTCACTGCAGGACTGGAGCAGGGCAGGGAGTTTAGAGCACAGGGTGGAACACAAAGGCACAGAAATAAAGGAGCCTGGAGAAGAGCACAGAGCTAGTTATTCAAAAGGAAAACGATATTGCAGTATCGAGTATTGTGAAAATAGTAAAGGATATTAAATAATATAATCATATTTCCTATAATTATTATAATTGTAAATAATATATCCATGTATTTATTATTTAAATGACTTATTGAAGTACTTAGTACTTAATGAAATTGATAAATACTTTTAGTGTTCCTAATCCATTATTATAATTGGATTTGTGAGAAACTGCATTTAATAAACGTGTGTGGGAACAATTCCTGTTCCTCCTGAGATCCTGTTACGTCCTTATGGCAGATTTGTGATCCCCTGAGGGTTTCCAGAGCCCCTGTGGAGGTTTCTGTGCTCCAGGCAGCTGAAGGCATTGTGTTGTTTTGCCCCTTTCTCAAGGCTATGGAGGAGGATTCAATGAGCGGGAGAACGTGGAATACATAGAGCGGGAGGAGTCCGACGGGGAGTATGATGAGGTAAGGGAGGCCAGGGATTGCTCTGGGGAGACTCTTGCTGTGTTTTTTAAGGATAGCCCATAAAATTGAAATGCAGAATGCTCAGACTCCCATTCATCTCTGTGGAGGCTCATTGTCCCCAAGACAAACGTCTCTTTAAAAGTTCCTTGTTGCTAATTGATGTTCCATAGTGCTCCCCTTTCCCTTGGGGCAAGATCCTGTTTAAAATTGATGATTATTTATTTTCTTATAGAAGTGTTACCAAAATTACAGTTGGTGATTGTTTTTGATTAAATACTGTTCTAATCCTGGCACAAAATTCCTCAGTTTGGGCGCAAAAAGAAAAAGTACCGGGGGAAGCCAGTGGGCCCTGCCTCCATCCTGAAGGAAGTGGAAGATAAAGAGTCTGAGGGGGAGGATGAGGACGATGAGGATGAAGATCTCTCCAAGTATAAATTGGATGAGGTAGGATGGTTTGTTGTCTTGAAGCAGTTTTTAATCATGATTTCAGTGCTGCCCAGGGGCAGGGGAAGGGCTGGTCAGTGTTTTCAGCTGCCTTTAGAGCAGAGCTCTGGCAATAACAGTGCCCAAAGCTGTTGGAAGAGATGTGCACAAGCTCTGCTTTGTTCTAAATACCTGCAGTCAAAAATGGGCAGTCTTAAATCATCAGTGACAGGCCTGAGATCAGAACCCAGAACTCCAAGATCTTTATTTGGAACCTGGATGTGTGGTTACCATGTATGTAGCAAGTGCTCTTGAGTTTTCTTCCTAGGCTTTCAAAACCATATCAGATTGATTTTTTATAAAATGAAATAAAATATTCTGAGGGGTTTTTTCATCTTTTCTGAGCTGTGTGAGTATCATTTATTGGATTTTCCACATCTTTGGGCAGCAGCCCTGCAGAGACATGTGCAGATGGTTGTGTTTTACACAGCCATCGCCAAACTTTGCATACGAGATGTGTCTCTGCAGAGTTGGGCTTCGCTTAGAGATTCTGAGGGTGAAAATTCATTTAAAGGAAGTGGTAAAAATGTGTCTGTGTGCTCATTAACTTTATTAAATAACGGGGGGTTTGGTTCAAAACCAATTTTCAGTCACTCTTTACTGCTTAAAATTGTGGGATCTCATTACATTCCGTTCAGTTTTCAAAGGCTGGGAAAGAACATGAAGTAAAGTCTGAGATAAGTAAGAACTGAAGGGGAGCTCAAAGCATTGCCTGAGTCTGCTGTGTTGTGCCTGTGACAGGATGAGGATGAAGATGATGCTGACCTGTCCAAGTACAACCTGGATGCCAGTGAGGAGGAGGACACCAACAAGAAGAAGAAGGCGCCGAGGCGCAGCCGCTCCAAGTCCCGCTCCTCCCACTCGCGCTCGTCCTCGCGCTCATCCTCTCACTCGAGCTCAAGGTCTAGGTCCAGGTAAACGGGTACAGGTCCAGGGTAACGCCAGGCAAAATGTCAGTATCTGACTTCCTTATTTACTTTGCTCGATTGCCTTACAGTTGTGTGATGATGTGAATAACTCTCCATTTACAGAGGTGGTGAGGTGATGCTCTGCCCGAGCTGCAGCAGGGAGGCGCTGTGGGGCTTGTTTTAGTGATTTAAGTTGGTGTTTGGTGAAATCCTTCAGAGAAATGGAATAATGTAATTTATTTTCAGGTGTTCAGGCTCGCTGGCCGTGTGTGGTTCTGTTGTTGGACAGAGGGGGGCACTGCTGGAGTGGGAGGAGGTGGCAGAGGAGGCAGTGGCAATGCAGCCCAGGCAGATTCAGGGAAAGGACACAGTGGGAATGTCCTGGGAATAAAGACAAGAAACTTGAACTTGAGTTAATGACAAGTAACAAAGTTTTGAATGCAGTGGCAATGTTGTCAGAACCTTCCCATCCCTGGAACTGTCCAAGGCCAGGCTGGACATGACTTGGAGCAGCTTGGTCTGGTGAAAGGTCTCCCTGCCCGTGGAACAGCGAAACGAGATGAGCTTTACAGTCCCTCCCAACACAAACCACTCTGGAATTCTCTAATAACACTGAAGGTTTATAGGGGACCTCACAAAGGTCTGCTGGGCAGGCTTAAGCTCTCTCATTGCTATTTAAATTCAGTAATAAATGAACAGTTCAGTTGGTGCTTTGAAATGGGGTGATGTCAATATTGGAGCTTTTGAGCTGCCTTACAGCTCATGCAAGGAGGATCCTGATTGTTCAGAACAAGCTCCCAGGGTCATTTATTAAATTCACATCTGTAAAGTTCAAGTTTCTTCTGATCTTCCCAGCTTCATCATTGCCCCTCTGTGCTCTCAGTGCTGTCACTGCCCAAATTCTGCAGCCCCAGCCTCTGGCTTGGCTTCTCCCCATCACTCTTGGCTCTTGCTCCTACTGCCTCTTCTGTTCCTCAGCCTCCCCTGCTTCCACACACTGCTCAGAGCAGTGTGAGTGCAGTGCTTGGCTGGGAGGCTCCAAGGACACTCAGCAATCTCACCTGCCCATAACTTTGGTCATTAATTCACAAATATTAACAGGGAAGTAGAAAGTAACTTGTCTTAACTGAGATTTCAACTTCCTCTTGAACTTTTTGCTTTTAGCTACAGATAATTGGAAATATCAGTTGCCATTTGTGGATACCTTTTTTGTGTGTTTTAAAAAGGTTTAAATGTAATTTCCTAGCTAGGAAATGTTCACACTACTATGTCCTGCCCAGTAAAATGAGAAAGTCATGGTAACAGAGGCTGACAGCAAGTAGAATATATTTTACCTGAAAATATTATTAGAATTTGTTACTAGAATTTATTATTAGAATTTGCTTTCAGTGCTTTTGGTTCCCGTGGTTGCTGGAGCCTGCTGCCATTGTTAAATTTCTCTTGTGGTTTGTGCTTTAGAGAAAATCCATCAGTGAAAAATTGGGAAATAATTGTGGCCAGTTACAAGTTGTGTTGGATATGGCAGTATTTTAGCCCTGAATTAACCACTTAATTTATAATGCAGGGGAAAATCTTTATGAAAATTTGAAGCTGATTACAAAGTGCTTGTGAGAACTGGCTGGGGGGAAATGTAGCTGCCCAATCCTAATGGTCTCATCTGCTCTGCCTTTGAAGGAGACTGATGGGTTTCCAGTTAAGGCACAAATTAAAGCATTGATTTCATTAAATAATGAACAGATAGGAAGTTATTTCTTTTTGCCAGATAATTCCAATCCTGTTTAATTGTTGTGCTTTGTTTTAGGAGCCATAATCTAAAGCTGCCTTTGTAATGTTTTTAATGCTGTGTAGAAGTGTCTGGTTTTAAGTGTGCTGTGGTGCTGCTGGGGGCAGAGGGGATTGGCATTTTAGGACTCAGACTGTGTTGCTGCCTCGTGTCTGCTGCTCTCAGGAGCAGTAACTGCTAAATGCAAGTCAGACACTGGAAAAAGATCTCCCATGTTGTTGCAGGTCCCATTCCAGGAGTTCTTCCAGTTCCAGATCGAGATCCCGCTCCAGCTCCAGGGAACAGTCGCGGTCCCGTGGGTCCAAATCCAGGTGAATGAGGTACCAGCCTGTCCCTGCACAGACACAGGGCACAGGCTGCAGCTGCTCTGGCCCCACCGTAAGGCTGTGCTGCTCAGACAAACATTAACTGCTTTTTATCTTGGAAGTCAGACCTGCTGGGCCTCTGCACCGGGTGTTGCCACCACAGCTGAGTTCACTGAGGAGCAGAGGTTTTGGTGCGAGAGGTTAAGTCTGGCCTAAGCCGCACGAGCGGACGCCACCGAGCTGCAGTGGAGGAAGAGGATTTGAGTGCATGGTTCCCTGCTGCAGGCATTTGGGTGCTTTTCCTGTTTCCACTGGGGCTGCTTGAGCTGGAGGAGTATTAGAAATGCCGCTGTCCTTCTGGTTTTGTGTTCAGTGAGAATTCTGCACCTTCCACGAGACAGGGCAGCCGTTCCTGTATAAACCTGGGGGATCATAGGAAAATGCTGGTAGGAAATGGTGGGAGAGGCTGAGAGCAGTCAGAGTGATTTGTGTAGAGCATCACAAAGCTGGGCTGGGCGCAGGAACCAAACCACATTTGAGGTGTCCTCGCACAGGCATTCCATTGGCAGAACATTCCCTCTGTGATGAAATGAAGGGCTGTCTCTTCTCCATGCATGCAGAGAATCCCAAAATTCTAAGTGAGGAAGCTTGGGTTGGGAAGAATGATCACAAATGGTACCATCACCCCTTGGGACAGGGATGTGCTGTGGATTATCCCGTGAGGGTCAGCACAGAATGGAATCCATGCTTTTGGGAAGAGAAAAGGTGTCCCTGTGCCCCACCAGAGGGGCACTGTGTTCCAAGAGACGTTTTTAAATATTCTGACTCTATTCTGAGAGGTTTTTTTGCAGTATTTTGGTTGAGGAAGGTTTTAGTCTCTTCACAAATGGAGTTTGAGATGTGTAAATATAACAGCTGGATTTGTTACTGTTTAGTCAGATGAACATGCAGTGTGAAATGCCCATTAGGATAAGGTGAACCATGGTAAATCAGCTTTAGATCTCTGGTTTCCAGGTTATTCCGATGTGTGAATTTAACTGCTGAGGAAGGTCCTTACAGAGGCACTTCCCAGCAGCCTCCCAGTGCTTTTTTGCCAGAATGGTTCATTTTGATGAATGCTGGGGAGAGCTTTCCAAACCATTGGTGGTCCATTTACCAGGAAACACTATTTAGCAGAATTTCTTAGGCAAGCTGCCCTGGCAGTAGCAGTGTTCTTGGCAGAGTAAGTATGGAAGCTGCTGATGTTTATTTTCCATACCCTTGGAGAAAACAGAGTAGTGAATGTTGATGAAAACTGTCTCTGCTTGTTCTGTCTTTGTGCCTTCTCCATGATCCCAGAATTAAATGTGGTTTATTTCTCAATCAATAAAGATCCAGCTCCAGGTCCTACAGGGGGTCTTCCACCCCAAGGAAAAGATCTTGCTCCAGCTCTCGCTCCTCGTCTTCCCCCGAGAGAGGCAAGAAGCGAAGCCGCTCTAGATCCTCTTCCTCTGGTGATCGCAAAAAAAGGCGCTCGAGATCACGGTCACCCGAAAGGTTTGGGTTTATGTAGAATAAGAATGGCTGTATTGAGATGTGTGATGGTTTATTGTAGTTATCCAAGGACTGAGATTCACTGGGAAGCTATTGAATCCGAGCAGTTGTTCTCATAGTGAAAGTAGTTTCCTCGCTTGCCCTACTCTTAACTTTTGTTAATCCCTCTGTAATTGCTTTTTTTAAATAATTTTCCCCCCTCCAATGAAAGTCCTTCTGGTAGGAGCATGTTCTGTATAAAGACCTGGCTCACCCTTCTTTCAGTGTGTGACAGTATTAATGTGTTCATTATTGAATTATTTTCTTAAGTAAATATTGCATTGAAATAGAAGCTGTATTCTACTCTCAGTATTAAACTTAGACTTTTAGTGTTAAATTAGTGTCTTAAAGTTACATGTATATTCTTGTAAGGCCCCCATGAGATATACTTGGCTTCCAGCTATGGTAGGATGCTGCTCAGAGGGGGTGCCAGGATGAATCTGAGCTCATTTCTGTGCATGCTTTCTCCATTTGTATCTTGCAGACGCCGCAGATCTTCCTCCGGATCCTCCCATTCTGGTTCCCGTACAAGTTCTAAAAAGAAATAATGTGTAAAAGCTCACACTTACAAAAACCCACCAAAATTCCAGTCAGTGCATGAGACATTTTTAAGAAGTTGGTGTCTTACTTGGTCAGAAGTGCTCAATCTGCTAGTAGAGGTGCATGTCTGTCCTGGCTTTCTGGCAAACTGCAGCTTTGTTCATCCATCACCCAAACCCTCAGTAGCATTTTAAGCCATAAACTCCCCAGTGCAGGGGGAGGTTCTGTGGTATGGGGGGGTTATTATTTTTCAAGATCAGTTCCTCCATTCCTGGCTCCCTCAGCTGGAGGAGCAGGTTGGGAATGCCCTGGCACAGCTCTTTGTGCGAGGAGGAAGCCATGAGTTTTCCAGAGCAGGATGGAGCTCCCATGGGACCACAGCAGGGGCAGGGCTGGGGGACCTGGGGCCAGCAGTGGGGCCTCGGGCTGAGCAGTTTTTGTTTTGCCACGTAGCAGTGCCAGTGCAGATGGACACCCCTCTCTAGCAGCTCAAACCCCCGGCCCATCATGATTCCAGAGGGAATTAGCCTCATTCCTGGCGAGGGAGGACGTTTGCAGCCAGCACAGTGCTGTGGCTGTGGTGGTTTCCAGAGCCCGGACTGCGGGATCCCTCCTTCCAAACGGATCGGTTGGGATCTGCTCTTGGGCTGGAGGAGTATGGAGCTGGCTCCTTGGAATCAAGGGAAGCTTCTGCAGGCCGCCTGTAAAATTTCCTTTGGGGCTGACTAAAATTTTCAAGGTATCTTAATTTTATTTTTCTTTAAAAACGAGAATGAATAAACTGTGTAGAAAGTTCTGGCATCTTCAATGTCTTCTTCATCGATCATTCTTTTTCCCTTCAACATAATTTATGGCTTAAAATGCTTTATGGAATCCATTTGAGTATAAAACTTGGTCTCTCTTGAGCTCCGTTTGGTTAAGAAAGGTTTAAGTTTCTTCGGTGCCATCACAAGGTAAGTATGGTAAGGAAAACTCTTCTTCTTAAGCAAGCAAAGAGCAATATACCTTCATTTATTTCAGTAATAGAACTGCCAGATTTGCTGCTTGTTTTGATAAACTGCACAGAAACAAACGGAGCAAAATCGAAAAACTCCATTCTGCTTTATTCTTCTCTTTTTTTTTTTTTTTTTTTTTTTTTTTTTTTTTTGAGCCATGTCTTTTGGACTGGTCTAAAAGCAAAATGTTTTTGGTGTAGAGGTATTTTGATAAATCTCTTTGCAGAAAAAAATGCAGTTTCTTCTTTAATGCTTTCTTTTCTCTCTAATTTCCATGCTAAATGTGTGTAGGTTGCACAAGAGCAGGTTAGTCTGTAACTGTGCCTCTGACTTCAACGTCCAACTAAACTGTAAAACCAGATCAAGTAGACGCTCTGTTGTTAGCCTTGGGTTTTCTTGTGCTTTGTATTCCAATTGTTGCTGTACTTAACAGATGGGAGGTTTTAAATTTAGCAACTGATAGGCCACAGGCAAAGGAGGAGGAGGATGGTTCGTTTGGCTTAGAGAACGTGTAAGGCAAAATGATGCTGTAGACAAGTGTAAATAAAACCTGTGAGTCAACTGTGCTCGAGTGCTTTGTCTTGGGGACACTCAGACTTCCTGGTGCCCTGCACTGACCCTGTCACCTCCACCAACCCTGATTCCTGTCACCTACACTGACCCTGATTCCTGTCACCTGCACTGACCCTGATCCCTGTCACCTACACTGACCCTGTCACCTGCACTGACCCTGATCCCTGTCACCTGCACTGACCCTGTCATCTGCACTGACCCTGTCACCTGCACTGACCCTTATCCTGCAAGTCAGCTCACCTGGCCCACAGATCCCACACGTACAAAGTGTTGCAATCCTTTAAGTCTTAAAAATAATTTTTATTTTCAACAGCAAACGACTTATAAAATTTGCAGGTGTTTTCATAGAATGATGGAATATCTTGGGCTGGATGGGACCCATGGGAATAACTGATCCAGACCCCCCAACAATCCCACCCTGAGCATCCCTGGCAGCATCCAAACTCTCCCGGAGCTCTGGCAGCCTCAGGGCCGTGCCCAGCACCCTCTGGGGGAAGAACCATTTCCAAAATCCACCCTGAGCTGCCCTGGCCCAGCCTGGGGCCGTTCCCTCTGCTCCTGTCCCTGTTCCCTGGAGCAGAGCCCGACCCCCCCGGCTGTGCCCTCCTGGCAGGGGCTGTGCAGAGCCACAAGGGCCCCCTGAGCCTCCTTTGCTCCAGGCTGAGCCCCTTCCCAGCTCCCTCAGCTGCTCCAGCCCCTTCCCAGCTCCCTCAGGGATTCTGCAGCCCCTTCCCAGCTCCTCAGGGATTCTCCAGCCCCTTCCCAGCTCCCTCAGGGATTCTGCAGCCCCTTCCCAGCTCCTCAGGGATTCTGCAGCCCCTTCCCAGCTCCTCAGGGATTCTCCAGCCCCTTCCCAGCTCCTCAGGGATTCTCCAGCCCCTTCCCAGCTCCTCAGGGATTCTGCAGCCCCTTCCCAGCTCCCTCAGGGATTCTGCAGCCCCTTCCCATCTCCCTCAGGGATTCTGCAGCGCCCTCCCAGCTCGCTCGCTCCCTGCCCAGCCCGGTTCGCGCTCCGTCCCCTCGGGCTCTGCCCGCTCTCGCTCCCGCTCCGCCTCTGCCGGCCCCAGGGCGGGTCCCGCCCGTCCCTCCCTCACATAAAGCGGCGGCGCGGCGCTGCCGGCTCCGTGCCCGCTCCGTGCCCGCTCCATGCGGGCTCTGCAGGCTCCGGGATGAGCCCGTGGCAGCAGCGCCCGCCCAACGCCAGCGCGGCCGGCGGGCCGGGCCCGCGGGGGAACGGCACGGGCCGGGCGGCGGAGCGCGGCAGCGCCGTGTCCGTGGCCATCCCGCTGACCATGATGCTGACGGGCGTCGCGGGCAATGCCCTGGCCATGCTGCTCGTGTCCCGCAGCTACCGCGCCAAGGGCAGCCGCAGGAAGCGCTCCTTCCTGCTGTGCATCGGCTCCCTGGCGCTCACCGACATGCTGGGCCAGCTGCTCACCAGCCCCATCGTCATCTCCGTGTACCTGTCGGGCCGGCCCTGGGCGGCCATGGACCCCTCGGGCCGCCTCTGCGACTTCTTCGGCTTCAGCATGACGGTGTTCGGGCTGTGCCCGCTGCTGATCGCCAGCGCCATGGCCGTGGAGCGGGCGCTGGCCATCCGCGCCCCGCACTGGTACGCCAGCCACATGAGCCCGCGGGCCACCGAGCGCGGCCTGGCCGCCATCTGGGCCGCCGGCGTGGCCTTCGCGCTGCTGCCGCTGGCCGGGCTGGGCCGCTACGCGCTGCAGTGGCCCGGCACCTGGTGCTTCATCAGCACGGCCGGCGGCAGCGCCTTCGCCGCCGCCTTCGCCGCGCTGGGGCTGCTGTCCCTCGTGGTGACCGGCGCCTGCAACCTGGCCACCATCGAGGCGCTCGTGTCGCGCTGCCGCGCCAAGGCCGGCGTGGCGCAGCCCGGCTCGCGGTGGGGCCGCATCGCCACCGAGACGCTGCTGCAGCTGCTGGGCATCATGTGCGTGCTCTCGGCATGCTGGGCTCCGCTGCTGGTAGGTGAGCCCCGGGCTGCCCTCGCGTCCTCGGGGGCGGGAGCCAGCGGGGCCGGCACGGGGAGGCTCCGGGGACATCCATGGACAGCGGGGACGGGGATGGGGACAGAGCCGGGGGTGCAGAGCGTGGGGCGGGTGTAGGAGAGGAGCTGGGAGAGGCCCCAGAGGGAGACATCATGGACAACCCCTAGGGAGGACTGCAGGGATGGGGACAGGGGTGCAGAGCGTGGGACGGGTGTAGGAGAGGAGCTGGGAGAGGCCCCAGAGGAGAGCCGAGTGCAGGGAAAGCAGCTGCAGGAACCGGAGATAAAAGGAGCAGAACAAAGTTCTTGTGCAGAGAGAAAAGGGGGATGTGAGGAGAAGCTCTGGGAGCAGGATGCTGCAGCCGGATGGGATTTAGGGGCTTTTGTTTGCTCGCACCTTGCAGCAAAACCTGTCAATGAGAAAGCACAAGCCGTGACTCTGTGAGTGCCTTGTGGCTGGCAGCCCGCTGTGTTTGATTTACAGCAGCCTTCAGGGCTTGTCCAGCCTGCTCTTTAAGGATCTTTGCATTGCTTTCCACTATTTTATTATTCCTTCCTTAAGAGCCCCTTCTCCTGATGTAGGAGTGGGGGAGGCAGAATGCACACCTTTGCTGAGTGGGACCAGGGCACACCCAGGGCTCTGGAATCCCAAAAGGCTGGGTTATTCTATCAAGGACTAGTAGGATTTTAGGAGATTTTGTTCTTGGGCTCTCTGAGCAGGATGGGCTGAAGCTGGTTGAGGAAATGCTGAGGTTATATGAAAGGTTCTTTCTGGCTGGAGGAGGAGTTTTCTTCATGTCCTGTGACCCCTGAGGGTTCCACCAGCCTTGCAGCTCGAGAGGAGAGCCGTGAGGTGGGGGAAGGTTTCCTCCTCCCTCATAACCAGGTAAATCAGTGGGGGAGCAGGGATTCCGCTTGGTGGTTTGGTGCCCTGGGCATTTCTGTGGCTCCAGAGGCAGGAGTCAAGCCACAGGCACGAGGGATTTCAGCAGCGCTTCCCTTCCCTCGGTGGCAGCAGCAACACTTGGAGGTGTGGAACTTCTTCTGTGGGGTTCTCACAATCCAGACTCATGGCTGCGGGGGTATTTTTACAAATACAGCTCCATTTTTATACATAAACCTCCATTTACGTGCTCCCCAACTTGTTCTGTACGCCCCTGAAGTGCAGGTCAGGAATTAGAGACCGGACTTCTGGAGAAGTGAGCACAGGGAATGCAAATGTCTTTTCAGTGAAAGCCAGCTCGTAGCAATCATTTAACCCGTAGCTGCAGCGCTCAGCAGTTGTAAGAAACAGCTGAAATGGAAATCTGGCACTTTACAGAGGAGGTTTTTTTGTTTCTGTGGTTTTTTTAAAGACATCTGAGTTTTGTAACTGAGAACTAATGGATCCTGGCAGCTGCTGCTGTGAGGTAAACAACGCCCTCACCACACACGGTATTTTTAGAGCTGATCTGTTGATGTAGACGACAAAATCAAATGTGATTTAGCGGCAGAGGGAAAGCTCTGACACCGTGGCTGTGTTCTGGAGGGCTCCTTGCAGTGTCCTGCACGTCTGGCTCTCTGCTGCCTTGGGAAGGAGGGAGGAGAGCAGGCAGGGCAGGAATTGTTTCCTTTTCCCGGGTGCACAGGAGGACTCACAGGGAGCACCTGGGAGAACGCCCCACGCCAGGGTGGCGTTGCTGCTCTCCAGTTCACACTGACCTGTTTGTTTTGGAGCCTGTACTGACAGGACTCAGGGAATGGCTTCCCAGAGGGCAGGGTTAGCAGGGATATTGGAAGGAATTCCTGGCACAGGGTGTCCACAGCAGCTGCGGCTGTCCTTGGATCCCTGGCCAGGCTGGACACTGGGGCTGGAGCACCCTGGGACAGTGGGAGGTGTCCCTGCCATGGCAGGGGTGGCACTGGGTGGGATTTAAGGTCCCTCCATTCCCAAACCAGTCTGGGATTCTGGGATAGCCCCTGAGCTGGAGGGAAGCAGACAAATGACCCCAAGGTGAAATGGAGCAAGCTTGATTTCAGAGAAACGCCTCTGCAGCACAACTTGGAATTATAATAATAATTTTGGAGTTCCAGGTACAAAATTATTCCTTCCCAGAGTTGTTCCCGAGTTATTTAAAGCTAAAATGCTCAGAAGTTCTGCTGCTCTTCCTATTAAAATACTTCTGCTCCTTATCCCTCCTGGCAGACAGAAATTACAGACGTATAAAACCACACTCATGATAACAGTAAAGTTTTGGCTGCTCTTGTTGAATAAATCCAATCATCAGCATTTTGAGCCAGATTTTTAATGGCATGAATTATGTTGACTTTATTCCACCTGATGTTATTCCTCTGCCTTGTGCAGGCTTTTAATCCATTTAGAAGACCAATACAGGCCATGATAAACAACCTCTAATGATATCAAACAAACAAAATTTCCAGTAGAGCAGCTGTTGGCCCAACAACTACTCCAATAAAGGGATATTACGTAATAAAACCAGAAAAGAGCAGCGGTCGTGTGCTTGGGAAATGTATTTTTATTAGCCTGGTGGTTTTGGAGCTCCATCTGAAAAAGAGAGGGCAGAGTCTGGACAGGGCCAGTGTGTGAAGAGCCAGGGAAGTGGTCAGGTTCTGGCAGTGAGGGTCTGGTGCTCCAGTGGCTCCTGATGTGCTCTGGGTCTGCGTCCATGTTTTTACAAAGCTCTGCATCCCTGTTTTCACAAGGCTCTGTCCATGGCCACTTCGGTCAATGAAATGTCGTGGGTAGAATCCTCAGCTGCTTCTGTTTAAAGAAGCAAAAACAATCCTGTGCTGTCCACGCTGCCCTGTCCTCCAGACTCAGCCCAGGCTTTCCAAGGTCAACACATGGTTATTGATCTGGCACCCAGAATATCCCTTTGAGTGGAAAAATCCTCCCTGGAGCCTCTGCTCCCGGTCACCGTGGCTCCGGCTGTCCCAGCCCGCGGGGACAGCAGCTGCCCAGCTGTGACCTTTGTGGTGACACAGCTCTGAGGAGGCTTCCTGTGGGATTGCAGGTTGGCCTGCCTCTTTCCAAGGGCCAGGACTGGCAGTGATTCCCAGCGGGTCTGCTCCCTCGGGCTGTTCCCAGCAGTTTTGGGCCTGGCTGCTGGTTTGTCTGGGGCTGGAAGGGCTGGGAGAGCTGGGCTGGGCTGGGGGTGCATCCATCTCTGTGGCACTGGGAGCACACAGGGCAGGATGGACACACAGCCCCACTGGGAGCACACACAGCAGGATGGACACACAGCCCCACTGGGAGCACACACGGCAGGATGGACACACAGCCCCACTGGGAGCACACACAGCACAATGGACACACAGCCCCACTGGGAGCACACACAGCACAATGGACACACAGCCCCACTGGGAGCACACACAGCACAATGGACACACAGCCCCACTGGGAGCACACACAGCAGGATGGACACACAGCAGGATGGACACACAGCCCCACTGGGAGCACACACAGCACAATGGACACACAACCCCACTGGGAGCACACAGGGCAGGATGGACACACAGCCCCACTGGGAGCACACACAGCACAATGGACACACAGCCCCGCTGGGAGCACACACGGCAGGATGGACACACAGCCCCACTGGGAGCACACACACAGCAGGATGGACACACAGCCCCACTGGGAGCACACACAGCAGGATGGACACACAGCCCCACTGGGAGCACACACACAGCACAATGGACACACAGCCCCGCTGGGAGTGCACACGGCAGGATGGACACACAGCCCCACTGGGAGCACACAGGGCAGGATGGACACACAGCCCCACTGGGAGCACACACAGCAGGATGGACACACAGCCCCACTGGAGCACACAGGGCAGGATGGACACACAGCCCCACTGGGAGCACACACAGCACAATGGACACACAGCCCCACTGGGAGCACACACGGCAGGATGGACACACAGCCCCACTGGGAGCACACACACAGCAGGATGGACACACAGCCCCACTGGGAGCACACAGGGCAGGATGGACACACAGCAGGATGGACACACAGCCCCACTGGGAGCACACACAACAGCAGGATGGACACACAGCCCCACTGGGAGCACACACACAGCAGGATGGACACACAGCCCCACTGGGAGCACACACGGCAGGATGGACACACAGCCCCACTGGGAGCACACAGGGCAGGATGGACACACAGCCCCACTGGGAGCACACACAGCACAATGGACAGCCCTGTTCCACAGGGATCCCAGGCAGCACACTTGGACAGCTGGGGTCTCCGAGTCATGCCCAGGAAAGATTTGCAATCAGAAAAAGGATCTGTTCAGGAAAATGAGGTGTTCAGGAGCCCTCCCACAGAATCCCATACAGGCTGGGGTTGGGAGGGACCTTAAAGCTCTTTCAGTTCCACAGGCAGGGACACCTTCCTCCATCCCTGGCTGCCCCAATCCCTGTCTGGGACACTTGAGGGATGCAGGGGCAGCCCCAGCCTGCTCTGTGTCAGTGTCACAGCTGTGGTGACACACAGCCAGCAGCCCCCTCACCGTCCCTCCCCAGGTGACCGTGCTGTGGATGGTGTCAGAGCCCATGGCTGGGCCCCAAGCCCTGTCCGGGACGCTGCAGGGATGCAGGGGCAGCCCCAGGCTGCTCTGTGGTGACCCGCAGCCCTGACCGTGTCCCCTGTGGCTGTCCCTCCCCAGGCTGCTCTGTGGTGACCCGCAGCCCTGACCGTGTCCCCTGTGGCTGTCCCCTGTAGGTGACCATGCTGCGGATGGTGGCGGAGCCCCCGGCCGGGCCGTGCCGGGGCCGGCAGCGCTGGGAGCCGCGCAGGGAGTGCAACCTGCCGCTGACAGCCGTGCGCCTGGCCTCGCTCAACCAGATCCTGGACCCCTGGGTGTACCTGCTGCTGCGCCGCATCCTGCTGCGCAAGTGCCGCCAGGCCGCCAGCGCCGTGTCACACTGCTCCGGCGCCGCCGAGTGCAGGGACAGGGACAGGGACAGGGCCCTCACCCTGTCCCAGGACATCGGCCGCACCGCCGCCTGACGGACACTGCGCAGCGGCCTGGGGACACCGCAGAGGCCTGGGGGACACTGCACAGTGGCCTGAGGGACATCTCACAATGGCCTGAAGGGACATCCCACAGTGGCTTGGGCGATACTCCCCAATGGCCTGAGGGACACTACAGTGGCCTGAGGGACATCCCACAATGGCCTGGGTGACATCCCACAATGGCCTGAGGGACACTGCACAGCAGCCTGGGGGACACTACAGTGGCCTGAGGGACATGTCACAATGGCCTGGGTGACATCCCACAATGGCCTGAAGGGACACTCCACAGTGGCCTGAGGAGACATTCCCACAATGGCCTGAAGGGAGACTCTACCACGGCCTGGAGGACATCCCACAATGGCCTGGAGGACACTCCACAACGACCTGAGGGACATCTCACAATGGCCTGAGGGACATCCCACAATGGCCTGGAGGACTTCCCACAATGACCTGAAGGGACACTCCACAGCAGCCTGAGGGGACATTCCTACAGCTCTGGGAGCCACAGCTGCCTGGAAACCCTCCTGGGAATCTGCTCCATGCTGGCACCCCCTCACAGTGTCACTGCTTGGACCAGGGTGCCAAATTCTTTCTGCAGGGTGCCACAAGTGCTGGGATACAGCAGGACAGGACGTTCCCTCCGTGGTCACCAGTGGCTGAGCTGCACAACGGGATGGGGACATTGCATGGTCCCTGCAGAACGAGATAAGGGACATTCCACAGTCACTGCAGACAGGATGAGGACATCCCATAGTCCCTGCAGACAGGATAAGGACATCCCATGGTCACTGCAGACAGGATAAGGACATCCCACAGTCCCTGCAGAATAGGATGAGGACATTCCATGGCCACTGCCACTCGTGGCTGAGCTGCAAAATTGGATGAGGACATTGCATGGTCCCTGCAAACAGGATGAGGACATTCCATGGCCACTGCCACTCATGGCTGAGATGAAAGTCTTGTGGGCCTGAAGTAGAGCCTGAGGGGGCCTCTCTTGCTTTAAGGTGGAAAAAACTGCTTTCCTGACAGCCAACAGATTCTAGAGAAGGAATTACTGAGGGGACTCACTCCTGGGAATGTTTAATACTAACTTTATCTCCTTCAGAGAGTCCGTCCTCCTCTTTTCTGGAGGGGCAAGGGGAGACAGGGAGAAAAACCACAGGAATAAGGGAAAAAAATTGATTGGATTTCAGTGTTTTAAAACTGAGCAGGGGTGGTAGCAGTGATGGAACATCCATCCCTTCCAGGAACTGAAGGCAGCAGAGTCTCCTGAGTCACAGATGTGTCCTGATAAACACTCACCCGTCCACGTGGCAGCTGAGGGGAGCTTGAGGAGGATTAGCACTGAGACAAGGGGAGAAACCCCTGATTTTTCCCTGTGGAATGCCCAGACAGGCTGGAATTGCTGGAATTGCTGCTTGCAGAGCACCCACAGAGCTGCTGGGGGCAGAGGGAGAGGGGCTGGAGCAGGGACTGCTGCTCATTCTCCGGGATCAGTGGCAAGGGCACCAGCGGCAGCAAATGCTGTGTGAGGAATGGGATGGCACTCTTGGTTCCTGCAGTGCCCTACTGAGTGCCCAGAGCAGCATCCCAAAGAGTTCAGCTCCTCCAGAAACACAAATGTGCCGGCTCTGGGAGTTTTAAACTGCAGCAGACTGGAAGCAGGGGGTGGGAGTGTGTGGATTTGTCAGGTCTTTTCCCAAAGAAACTTCCATGGTTTAGTTACAAACTCAGTTCCGATCCATGTGTGCCACATCTGAGGCTTATTTTTAAAAAAGCTGTGTCTTAATGCATTTTCTTCACCCTTTTGGAGCTGACAGCCTCTCATGTCTCCTGTTTTGTGGCCTTCGGGGTGAAGTTAAATGCAAATACAATGAAATACAGCTGATATTCCATGTGCCAGGCACTGTGGAATTCAGGGGTCTTACAGGCAAATGAAGTCCTGCATCTGTGAGGAATTTCTTGCACAAAACCTTTACTTTTACTCTATTTAATTTGTTTATAAAAGGAACTCCTCAGCAAAGAATCTGTGCCTTCACTTTTGTTCCGAATTTGTCCAATTCTTGACCACACAAATCTGATTTTTTCCAGGTGATGTCTGAGTCCAGCCTAAAAGCCAAGGTTTGGCTTTAATTGAAGACCCAGGCTAAAACGAATGGATTAAATGCCTTTTTGAGTTAGGGTTGCTGGAGCCTGCCCTGTGCTGAGCTACTCCTGGGTGTAACAACTACAGGTTCATCAGTGCTTCAGTTGCTGGGTGGTGCTTTAAGGGAAGATACAAAATACAAAATACGGGCTCTTTCTGCTTTAAGAAGTGCCTTGCTGGAGTCAGACTGTCTTGTTGGAACGATTTGGGGCTGGAAAAAGCGCGTGGTGTGCAGAGGATCCCTTTTGTTCCCTCTGTGTACTTTTCCTTTGGGAAAGAGCTCAGCAGAGGCGCTCACTTGTGAAATATGTCGGGATGACCTCAGCCGCCTGCTTCAGCCCTGGCCGGCACATTCCTGGCTCCCAAATTGTCTGGGATCAGGCTGGGATGGAGAGGAGTTCTGGGAAGGAAGAGGCAATCCACCCCTCCGGTCTGCTCCCTTACAGGAGGAGCAGGGGGCTGTGTCTCTGAGCACCACGGATCCCGCATGGAAAACCGGGAATGTCACATTGGGAAGGGCCCTCCAGCAGATTCAGGACAGCTGGTTCTTAATATGGGCATGGTTTCACTCCAGTTCGCATCAAACAGTGCTTTTTGTCATGAATATTCAGTGTTTGGGGTGGGCACCTCTGTACCTCCATGCTGGGGTAAAAGGAAGAAGCTACTTCATCAAAATGGGAAGGGATGGGAGCCTTGTCCAATGGGAAGGGATGGGAGCTTTACCCAAATGGGAAGGGATGGGAGCCTTGTCCAAATTGGATGGATGGGAGCCTTGTCCAAGTGGGAAGGGATGGGAGCTTTACCCAGATGGGAAGGAGTGGGAGCCTTGTCCAAATGGGAAGGGATGGGAGCTTTACCCAAATGGGATGGGATGGGAGCTATATCCAAGTGGGAAGGGATGGGAGCTTTGTCCAAATGGGATGGGATGGGAGCTTTACCCAAATGTGAAGGGATGGGAGCTTTACCCAAATGGGAAGGGATGGGAGCCTTGTCCAAGTGGGAAGGGATGGGAGCCTTGTCCAAATAGGAAAGGATGGGAGTTTCCTGTTTGTTTCCAGGAGAGGAGGAATGGGAGCTGTGCCCTCCAGGCACGGCTCTGTGTGGGGCTGCCTGTCCTAAACTGGATCCAAGGAGCTGAAGTGCCCCTGGGAGCTGCCATTCCACGTTCACGGCACGGGAAGCTGTGTTTGTGGCATGTTACGTTAACGATGCCTTTCCAGCCTGCTCTCTGTGTTGTTCCTCCACCCGAGGCACTTTGGGAGCTGCAGGGCACAGGGGATCCCCCTGGAGATGATGCTGTGCCTGCAAGCCACGGGTGTGTGTCCCGAAGCTGAGCGTGTGGGCCCAGGGAGGATAAAAACCGGAGTGACCCTGGCTGGGCTGGGTTTCTGCGGAGCTGCTGGGTGGGGCCAGAGCGGATCTTATCTGCCCAGTGACCCAGGAACTGCCTGTGGGAGCTGCTCTGCTGGGAGTTCCAGCCCAGGGATCGGGGAGCACTGCACCTGCACCCCAAACCAGCCAGGGATCCATGGGGAGCACAGCACCTGCACCCCGACCCCAAACCAGCCCAGGGATCCATGGGGAGCACAGCACCTGCACCCCAACCCCAAAACACAGGGATCCATGGGGAGCGCAGCACCTGCACCCCAAACCAGCCCAGGGATCCATGGGGAGCACAGCACCTGCACCCCAAACCAGCCCAGGGATCCATGGAGAGCACAGCACCTGCACCCCAAACCAGCCCAGGGATCCACGGGGAGCACAGCACCTGCACCCCAAACCAGCCAGGGATCCATGGGGAGCACAGCACCTGCACCCCAACCCCAAACCACACAGGGATCCATGGGGAGCACAGCACCTGCACCCCGACCCAAACCAGCCAGGGATCCATGGGGAGCACAGCACCTGCACCCCAAACCCAACCAGCCCAGGGATCCATGGGGAGCACAGCACCTGCACCCCAAACCACACAGGGATCCATGGGGAGCACAGCACCGCACCCTGACCCCAAACCAGCCCAGGTCCATGGGGCACAGCACCTGCACCCCAAACCAGCCAGGGATCCATGGAGAGCACAGCACCTGCACCCCAAACCAGCCCAGGGATCCATGGGGAGCACAGCACCTGCACCCCAAACCAGCCAGGGATCCATGGGGAGCACAGCACCTGCACCCCGACCCCAAACCAGCCAGGGATCCATGGGGAGCACAGCACCTGCACCCCAACCCCAAACCAGCCAGGGATCCATGGGGAGCACAGCACCTGCACCCCGACCCCAAACCAGCCAGGGATCCATGGGGAGCACAGCACCTGCACCCCGACCCCAAACCAGCCCAGGGATCCATGGGGAGCACTGCACCTGCACCCTGACCCCAAAACACAGGGATCCATGGGGAGCACAGCACCTGCACCCCAACCCCAAACCAGCCCAGGGATCCATGGGGAGCACAGCACCTGCACCCCAAACCAGCCAGGGATCCATGGGGAGCACTGCACCTGCACCCCAAACCAGCCCAGGGATCCATGGGGAGCACAGCACCTGCACCCCAACCCCAAACCAGCCCAGGGATCCATGGGGAGCACAGCACCTGCACCCCAACCCCAAACCAGCCCAGGGATCCATGGGGAGCACAGCACCTGCACCCCAAACCAGCCAGGGATCCATTGGGGATCACAGCACCTGCACCCTGACCCCAAACCAGCCCAGGGATCCTTGGGGAGCACAGCACACAAGACTGGGACCTGCACCCCAATCCCAAACCCAGCTCAGGCCCGGCAGTATCCCAGCAGAGGTGAATCATTTGCAGCCCCGCTACCAAGGCTGTTGCCATGATTTTATCCCATTATTCCTATTATTTTACTGGTTTTTGCATTGTAGAATTTAACAGGAAGATTTTGAGCTCCTGAGGCAGGTTGACACACGGGAGCAGCACTGGGATGGGCACCCCAGCCCAGCAGAATGGGAAATCCCTGATTGCCACGGGGTCTGAACTAACACAGGAGTTCCAGGCAGGCAAATCCCAGAACCCCTGAGGCTGGAAAAGCCCTCCCAGACCACTGAGTCCAACCTGTGACCAATGCCCAGCTTGTCACCAGCCCAGAGCACTGAGTGCCACATCCAGGCCTTCCTTGGACACCTCCAGGGATGGGGACTCCATGAAATCCCAAATTACATTTCCCACGTGATGGCAGGAACACCTCAGAGCCAGCCCCCGCTGAACAGCTGGGTTTGAGTTTCCCTTTATCAGTTTGATCTCAGTTTTTAAGAAAATAAAAAAACAGAAGGCAACACAGAACCCGGGTTTGAAAATGAGCAGAGCACAGGAGAGCTGTGAAGGCAGAGACAGAGCTGGGACCACAAAAGGCAAATCTCTCTGATCTTCAGCAGCAGCAGGAAGAGCCTGAGCTGATAGGTTTGGTTGCCCAGAGACAGCAAAAAGCTCCCCAGAACTGTGCTGTCAGGACAAACAGCTCCTTCCAGATGCACCAGGCTCTGCCCAGGGTTACAGGAGCCTTGGAGGGATCCCACAGAACCCCAGACTGGGCTGGGTTGGGAGGGAGCTCAAATCCCACCCAGTGCCCCCCTGCCATGGCAGGGACACCTGCCACTGTCCCAGCCCCAGTCCCAGCCTGGCCTTGGGCACTGCCAGGGATCCAGGGGCAGCCACAGCTGCTCTGGGAATTCCAGGGCCTCTCCATCTTCACGAGGAGGAATTCCTTCCCAGTCTCCCATCCATCCCTGTGTTTTCCAGGATCACACCCTACTCCAGGTCCTTCATGGAGTTTCCACCCCCTGCAGTCCCTTCCCTGGCACATTTCCCAGAGCTGTTGCCGAGGGCTGCAGGGCTGGCCAGGTGTGTCCAGCCTGGGCCCTGCAGCTCCTCGGGGCTTGCTGCGACTGGAGTCTTCCAGCAGCCCCACAGTTCAGGCTCTGCAGGTTCCTGCAGGCACCATAAACTGCAGCTTTGCCCTGCAGAGCCTGGCTCACAAATTAACTCTGCTGCTGCTGCTGCTGCTGCTGCTGCTGCTGCTGCTGCTCCACGGCTCCGCTGCCCCAGGCAGAAGGAAGCGTGGGCAGCACCTGGGCAGCACCTGGGCTGTGCCTGGGCAGTACCTGGGCAGTACCTGGGCAGCACCTGGGCAGCACCTGGGCAGCACCTGGGCTGTGCCTGGGCAGCACCTGGGCAGTGCCTGGGCTGTGCCTGAGCTGTGCCTGGGCTGTGCCTGGGCTGTGCCCGGGCAGTACCTGGGCTGTGCCTGGGCTGTGCCTGAGCAGCACCTGAGCAGCACCTGGGCAGTGCCTGGGCAGCACCCAGGCAGTGCTGGGAGGGTCTGTGCTGCTCCTGCTGCTGCAGCTCCATCCCAGCCCTGCATCCCAAGGACTTTCCCTGCACCCCATGGGCAGTTCTGCCTTTCCCAGCCCTGATGCCATCCCCAGGGAGCTTTGGATATCCCCCTGGATGTCGTGCTGGGTGTCACCCTGGGTCATGCTGGGTGTCACCCTAGATGTCACCCTGGATGTCCCCCTGGTATCACCCTGGATGTCCCTCTGGATGTCCCTCTGGATGTCCCCCTGGATGTCACCCTGGATGTCACCCTGGATGTCATGCTGGGTGTCACCCTGGATATCTCCCTGGATGTCCCCCTGTGTGTCCCCCTGTGTGTCCCCCTGTGTGTTCCCCAGGATATCCCCCAGGATGTCCCCCTGTGTGTCCCCCTGTGTGTCCCCCTGTGTGTCCCCCTGGGTGTCCCCCTGTGTGTCCCCCTGGGTGTCCCCCCTGTGTGTCCCCCCTGGGTGTCCCCCTGTGTGTCCCCCTGGATGTCCCCCTGGGTGTCCCCCTGGGTGTCCCCCTGGGTGTCCCCCTGGGTGTCCCCCTGGGTGTCCCCCTGCTCCCTGCTGCACACTCTGGCTCTCCATTCTCACCAGACCCCAGGCAGGCCCTGGCTCCCTCCAGCTCTGCCTTCCCTCGCAGCGTTTCGGGTTTTTCAGGGCTGAAGCCAAAAGGAGAATCAACCCCGTGCTCGGCCAGGCTTGTCAGCAAGGCAGAGCAGCCCCGGCAGGGAGGGGGGAGCAGGATCTGAGCCCCCCCTGCGCTCCAGGGCACAACATGAAAGAGCTGCTCTGAATATGAAACATGTCAAATATGCCCAAATGCGTTTTGTAGAAGACAATGTATTTATGTTTGGGGCTGCTTTGTTTGAAGAATCCATCACGGCAGGGATAGAAGCCCCGGTTATTTTTGTTTCTGTAAACACAGGGCTTGGACAGACCTGGCCCCCCCGTTTGCTCCGAGGAGCCACAGCTCTGCCATGCATCCATCAGGACACGTCAGCTCAGCATCTGGGAGGGCTCTGGGGCTGGCAGATGAAGGGAAGTGTGCACCCCCCTTGGAGAGCCTTTCCAGTGCAGGGTGTCCTTCCCAGCCCTCCGTGCTTTATGTGACAGGCTGGACTTTGCCTGATGTGTTTGGAGCTCCCTGGCTCCGAGCTGAGACAAACACAGGCTGGAAACCCTCTGCCCACATTTGGGCACGGCTTTGTCCTGTGCTGGCCTCAGGGGAGGTCAGAGCTGGCAGTGCCACCAGGGAGCTGTGCCCAGCCCCAGCCCAGGGAGCTGCACATCTCACCAGCAGCCAGGGCTGAGCCCTGCACAATGCCCAGCCCAGAGGGGCTCACTGAGCCGGGGGCTGCACACGCTGGGGTTTGGGCTGGGAGCGCCCTGGCACAGAGCCCAACCATCCCAGGGCATCACCCCGAGATGGGGAATGCTCCAAACACACCTGGATGCCAGCCTCCCTCCAGCCCTCCCCAGTACAGGCACTGGGGCTGAGAGGGATCTGCAACCTCTAGAAGGCCACAGCTTTCAACATTCAAACCCAAAGGAACGGTCTGGGGACCTCTATAGTGCACAACTTCAAACATTCAAACCCCAAGGAAAGGTCTGGGGACCTCTAAAGTGCACAACTTCAAACATTCAAACCCAAGGAAGGGTCTGAGGACAAGGTGGGGATCAGCCAAAGCTTGGGCTCAGTGATCCTGGAGGTCTTTTCCAAGCCAGATAACGCTGTGGTTCTGTGGCTCTTTGAAGCACTGATGAGCTGTGGCACACAGCTGTCCCCAGGGCAGGGCAAGGCCAGCTCTGTGCAGGACATGTCCCCTGGCTGAGGGACAGCCAGCAGGGCTCAGCGGCCCGGAGCAGACACAGCCCCGCTGCCCAGCTCCTCCTCAGGGGTGTTCACCCTGTGACAGCCAAGAACTCCCTGTCCCTGTGTCCCCTGCGCTGGTGACAGCCAGGACACGCTGGGTGCCTGCAGCAGGACCCGGTGGTGGCAGTGGCAGCTGCCAGGGCTGGCAGGGACAGGCTCCCTCCAGGTGCCACCTTTGCAGGGCTCCTGCTGGGGGTGGCTCTGTCCCACCCCTCTGCTGGGGACATCACCCCAGCAGTGTGACCACGGCATGTCCCACTCCGTGTTCAGGGTACAAAGGCACCTCCAGAACAGCAAAAACAACCAAGAGTCAAACCCAGTTAATACTGCTGTTAAAATCAGGATTTTCTCTAAAGATACAATGGAAAGAAAGCCCAGAGCATAAAGATCAGCCCCAAGCTGAATTTGTTTAGGTCAGCTTAGCTCAGGTCCTTCAGAGTGGATGGATAAACACCGTGCTCGGTGGAGCACACCTTGGCTGATGGAGAGCCCTGTGACCATGGGGAGGGTCTCGGTCACCCCAGCAGGAGCCCCCGAGCGCTGCCAGGGACAGGATCCATCCCCAGCTGGCAGAGCTGCGTTCCCGGGGCCGCTCGGGAACCCCATCCTCCATCCTCGATGCGATGGGGACTCCCGAGGTGGGGACAGCCCGGCCGGCCGTCCGCCCCGCACGGGTTTCACAGGGCTGCACAGCCCCTATGGGATGCTCGCACACGCAGCTCCCGTCAGCTCACCCACGTTAATGTGGGAAAGCCGAGCCAGGTCCATGTCGCTGTTTGTCCCCGTTCCCTGGTGGCACAGCCCCCAGGTCCATGTCACTGTTTGTCCCCGTTCCCTGGTGGCACAGCCCCCAGGTCCGTGTCGCTGTTTGTCCCCGTTCCCTGGTGGCACAGCCCCCAGACCCATGTCGCTGTTTGTCCCCGCTCCCCGCTGGCACAGCCCCCGGGTCCGTGTCGCTGTTTGTCCCCGCTCCCTGCTGGCACAGCCCCGTTCCCCGCTGGCACAGCCACCCGAGGTCCATGTCGCTGTTTGTCCCCGTTCCCTGCTGGCACAGCCCCCAGGTCCATGTCGCTGTTTGTCCCCGCTCCCCGCTGGCACAGCCCCCAGGTCCGTGTCGCTGTTTGTCCCCGTTCCCTGCTGGCACAGCCCCCAGGTCCATGTCGCTGTTTGTCCCCGCTCCCCGCAGCCCGGCCGTGCTGGCACGGAGCGGTCCCGGGGCGGGCAAGGAGGGCTCGGAGCGGGTTCCCAACAATGGCCCGGTTAATCATTCAGCCGCTGCTCCGGCAGCCGTGCCACTGCGGGCACACTCACAGCAAACAGCTCCGCAAAGGACACCGCTGTCCCCGCTGTCCCCTGTGTCCCCGGTATCCCCGGTATCCCCGGTATTCTCAGTGTCCCCAGTGTCCCCAGTATCCCCGCGTTCCCTAGTGTCCCTGGCATCCCCGGTGTCCCCAGTGTCCCCACCGTCCCCGGTATCCCTGGTATCGCCCCTGTCCCCGGTGTCCCCGTGTCCCGCGGGGCTGGCAGCCAGCACCAAGCTGTTTGCCAGGGCTGAGTGCAGAGCAGGTGCTGTGGGACACTGGGCTGTCCCTTGCCTTGCGTTTTTCACCCCAAACAGACACAGGTAGAGGTGACTCTGCACAGCCTCCCGTGGCTCTGGCGGTGGCACTGAAGTGTCCCAGCCCCAGCCTGGCTGCTGTGATGGAGCCAGGGCCAGGCAGGGCGAGCTGCATTCCCTGTTTGGGAATGTGCCTGCTCACGGTGACGGTGTCCCTGCACCCGTGGTGACCCTGTCACTGCACCCCTGTCACACTGCCCTGCCTGGCGCGTCCCACGTGGGCACTGGCACGGCTCAGGGCAGGTGCAGGTGAGCTCAGAAACCTCTGCAGTGCCCTGGGAAATGCAGTTCATGGTGACAGCACTTTCCAGTGGCACTGCCCAGTGCGGGGTGGAAGGTCCCCCCCAGGAAGGGTTAGTGTCCCCTTGTGTCCCCTTGTGTCCCCTCTGCTCTGTGCTGGGCCCTGCAGCCACCAGGCTCACCCCAACCAGCTGCCCCTGGCCAGGATGGCATTTTAATTCCCGTTTTCCACTTGATCCAAAGGTCCCCAACCCACCTGGACATCAGTTACCCTTGGCTTGTGCCACCTTGGAGTGGCACAAAATCCCTCAGTGATGGAGTGGAGTGAAGCCACTCACTGCTGCTGGCTGTGCTGTGAGTCCGTGATCTTCTCCAGCTGTGTTTAGAAACATCAGTGACCAAATTCCCCTCCTTTCGACACAAATAATTTTAATTAGCATATTGAAATAGCTGTCTTAACATCACCCTGTCACCTGCCTTCAACTGCATCTACAATGCCCTTTTCCCATGCCGAAACTCTGAGCCTGGGATCCCCAGGGAGTGTCCAAGGAGTGTCCAAGGAGTGTCCAAGGATGTCCCTGGGGTGCCCCAGGGCTGTCCCAGGGTGTCCAGGCAGGCATTGCACATCATGGTGAGTTCCCTGCCTGCCCCCTGACCTCAGTCCTGCCTGTGCCTGTGACTGTCACAGCCAGAGCTGTTCCTCAGTGCTGGGGATTCTCAGCTCTGTGGGCTTTGAAGGAAGAACCCGGCAGGAGCTCCTCAGCCTCTGGAACACCAGCTGCTCCCTCCTGACAAAACCAGCATTTAGCAACCAGCCTGGCACCCCGATGGCCTTTTCCTTCCCAAAATACCCGGGCTGAGCAACACCCCAAAAATGAGAGCTGCTCTGCCACATCAGAGGGGTTTGTGCAAGCGCGACCCTGGATTTCACAGCAGGCACGGGGTGCCCGCGGGACATTCCCAAGCTGCTTCCCAGCACTGCCCCTCAGGAGACTCACCCTGGATTCACACCAGGCACGACCTTTCCCAGAATGGGAGCTGCCACCGTTGGGAAAGGCTGGTGAGAGTGCAAGGGCTGCTTTCCAAGGGCTGATGGTGTTCCAGGGGCTGGCATTCCAAGGACTGGCATTCCAGGGCTGGCATTCCAGGGGCTGGTGTGCCACCACCAGCCATGGGGGCTTCATTCCCAAAGCCCTTGGGTTTATCCATGCCCAGTTGTCACCACGTGCTCCCAGACCCAGCCCACTGGGGACTCCAGAGCTGCAGTGGTGGCCTTCCCACTGGTTCTGCTCCCTTTTTGTGTCAGCAGCACAGAGCTGGAGCCAGAGCCCCATCAGCTCCCTCCTGGATGTCCCTCAGGTGCCCCAAGCCCTGCTCTGGGGCAAGCTCCGTGGTGCTGCTGGTCACTGCTGACCCTGGTGGGGATTTACCTGTGCAGGTGAGCCCTGCCAGGCACAGCACGGCTGCAGCAGTGACCCCGGAGCTCCCTTTGGGCTCTGCTTTGTAGCTGCAGCTGCTGTGGCTGATCCTCCCGCCGAGGACACGGAGCTGCCCTGGCGCAGGAGCCGTGCTGAAATCCTGGAGAGCTTTCCCAAGATCTGGCGGGCCCGGCAGGGTTGTGCAATGCCGGGGACATCACTCAGTGTCTGTGTCACAGCGAGGGCACGGCTCGCTGCTCCTGCCGGGGTCCTGGCACACGGAACGAGGTGGGCTCTGCAGCCCTTCCAGCCCAGCCCAGGGGACATCACTCAGTGTCTGTGTCACAGGGAGGGCACGGCTCGCTGCTCCTGCCAGGGGTCCTGGCACACGGAACGGGGTGGGCTCTGCAGCCCCTTCCAGCCCAGCCCAGGCTGCGACTCTGGGTTAGAACTCCCCGGGGCAGGAGCAGAGAGAGCCCCGGGGCAGGAGCAGAGCCCCGGCCGGGTTTCCAGAGGATTTCCCTGCCCGTGCAGGGGGATGGAGCACCTGTGGGCCGGGGGCAGCACCCAACCTGCTGCCCCTCCCTGCGGCATCCAGGCAGGAGAGGGCTGGCAGCGCTCCGGGAGCAGCAGAACAAGCCCGAGGGCAAAACTGCCAGCGGAGAGATCCCCTGTGACAGGGAATGCCGAGGGATGGCCACAGCCCCGGAGCGGGAGCTGCTGCCAAGCCCTGCCCCAGGGAAGGGAGCCTCGCTCAGGGGCATCCACGCCAGCACTGGGAGCACTGGGAGCACTGGGAGCACTGGGAGCGCTGGGAGCGCTGGGAGCACTGGGAGCGGCAGGAATGGGGACAGGCAGGGATCTGCCCCCTCTGTGCACACCCCAGCCCTCGGCTCCTGGAGAGCCCCTCACTCACACCAGACCCACAGGGGATCCCTGGCAGTGCCCAGGGCCAGGCTGGACACTGGGGTTGGAGCACCTGGGACATGGGAGGTGTCCCTGCCATGGCAGGGGTGGCACTGGGTGGGATTTGAGATCCCTCCCAGCCCAAACCAGTCTGGCATTTCGGGATTCCCTGATCCTTTTGGTTTCACTTCTCATTCCCAGGGTTTCCACGCCTCCCCATGGATGGGGTCCTGTGGGGGGGCTCAGGTTCCCTGGAGGGCCCTGCTGGCTCTGGGGTTGGGGTTTGTGATGGATTTTGAGGACTGGGGATCACCAGGATCTCTGGGATCACTGGGGCTGGAGCAGGTCCAGGCACAGGGCAGGGAGGGGGCAAGGCTGGGCCCCCAGAGCCTCCCTTGTGTGTCCTGACCCCACAGAGCTCTGGGACCCCCCAAGGAGCAGTGGGAAGGGGCTGGGCGGGTGACTGGGTGCAATCCCTGCCTGTCCCTGTCACGTTTGAAGGCCTGGCTTCAGCAGCAGTTCCCAACGCCCTGGGTGTCCTGGGAGCTGCTCCTGGCAGGGCCACGGGGACAGCCCAGCCCCAGGGCTGCACCTTGCACTTCCCAGCGCTGTAAATTAAGCACAAGAGCCACAATTTATTCCTTTTTTGGGAAGCTTGTACGTCTCCTCCAAAACATCCCCGCTGCAAATCCTCCCCCTCCGAAGGCACAGGGGAACCCAGCCCACGAGGGCTGAGCCCGAGGCAGCAGAGGCTTCATTTGTGCTCTGCTCACTGTTTATGGGGGTTTTAATTAAGTTTCTAATGCCACTTAATGCCCAAGTAAGTTTAATCTCCCTGAGTTCCCAGTGGGGCTGTCCAAGGCAGAGCAGCCCCGGGGTTCCCAGCCGTATCCACAGCCACAAAATGTCCTTCTCTGCCACATTCTGTGGCCACACTGAAAAAAACTCTGAAAATTAATGGTTTTGCCCCAGTCTCACCTGTTTTTTCCTTTTTCTCCCTCAGTCTCAAGTGTCTGCTGAGAGCTGGGTGAGCTCGTCCCCGCTCCCCTGCTGGGAGCTGCAGCCATTCCCTGGGAACAGAACAGAATTCCGTCTCTTCCACGGCACCACGGGCCCAAAGCCACTCAGGAATCTGCTCCAGAGGCTCCATGTGAGGGCAGCTGAGCACCTGGGGAGAGCCTGACCTGGCTGAGGCTCAGAGGCACCAGATCCTCGTGTCAGGACCTCAGCAGGCAGCAGAGCTCAGCTGAGCAGAGGGAGGGCGAGCACAGCCTGAAAAGGGAGGGAAAAAAACCTTAAAAATAAACATAACATATAAAAAAGGCAAAAAATCTACTTCTGCCTCAGCGCTGTACAACTTCCAACCCTACTTCCAGTTCCAAGTCTTGTTTAGACCCACCCAGTCCTGAGAAAAGGGGAAACGCTGAGCCCTGGAGGGGCATTTTCCAGGGAAGAGAAGAGAAGGGGTGGCCCAGACATTCCATGGCAGAGGGTGAAGCACGGTGATGTCACTGTGATGTCATGGTGATGTCACTGTGATGGCATGGTGACGTCACTTTGATATCATGGTGATTGCATGGTGATGTCACAGTGATATAACTGTGATGTCACTGTGATTCACAGTGATAGTATGATGATGTAGCTGTGATGTCATTGTGATGACAGCATGATGTTACAGTGCTGACATGGTGGCATCACTGTGATGTCAAAGTGATGTCACTGTGATGCCATTGTGATGTCACAGTGATTTATGGCAAAGGGCACAGCAGCTGCCCCTTCCAGCACCTCTTCCCAGCACCCTGTGGGGTTTGGATTCCGTGTTGGATTTCATTTCCAGTTGGGTTTGGATTCCAGTTGGGTTTGGATTCCAGTTGGGTTTGGATTTCCAGTTGGGTTTCATTTCCAGTTCAGTTTGGTTTCCAGTTGGGTTGGGATTCCAGTTGCATTTCATTTCCAGCTGGGTTTCATTTCCAGCTGGGTTTGGTTTCCAGTGGGGTTTGGTTTCCAGTTGGGCTTGGTTTCCAATTGGGTTTGGTTTCCAGTGGGGTTTGGTTTCCAGTGGGGTTTGGTTTCCAGTTGGGTTTCATTTCCAGTGGGGTTTGGTTTCCAGTGGGGTTTGGTTTCCAGTTGGGTTGGGATTCCAGTTGCATTTCATTTCCAGCTGGGTTTCATTTCCAGTTGGGTTTGGTTTCCAGTTGGGTTGGGTTTCCAGTGGGGTTTGGTTTCCAGTTGGGTTTGGTTTCCAGTGGGGTTTGGTTTCCAGTGGGGTTTGGTTTCTCTGCTGGATCCGAGCGCCTCCCAGATTTTGTGGGGCACGACCCAACCAATGACATTTGATGTCTGTCCCTTGTTTTCCTCTCTTTCAGGAAGGTTTTCCTCCAGGGATTTCAGGACAGGGGCTTTGGGAAAAGCTGCCTCTCCCGAGGGCTGGAGCTGTCCCGGGCAGCGCTCGGAGCTGCAGCCTGGAGTGATGCTCCAGGGATGCTCTGGGCTGGGATGGGCCCTGGGACCCTGCCCTGCTCCTGCCAGCCCCACTGGCTCCGGGAGACAGGGCAGGTGGCCCTGGGGGGGAAAGGGGTTGGAATGTTTCCCATTTCCCAAAGGAAGGGCAGCTCAGGGAAATTCAGCCCCTGCTCCGCTGATTTATTCCATGGGCTGGTTTCTGCAGAACACAAATAGCACATTTACCCCCATAAAGACATTAATAATTCCACAGGCTGGAGTCTGAAAGGTGTTTCTTTTATTCTAAGTGTTTGCAGAGTGAAATTAAGCTGCTGTAAGCACTGAAGAAAGGTAATTTATTTTTGTTTCCATTTTCCCTTTCAACCGTGGCATTAAATATTAACCGAGGCGTATTTTACCAAGCACATCAATTCATTTCCTGTGGGGGCAGAACCAAGCAGCCTCCACGGGAGCTCTGCCAGCCTTAATGAAGCCCTGCATTAATCAGAGCAGTGGAGCAGGCCCTGAGCAGCGACCCTGGGTGGGAAGAGCCCCCCAGCACCCGGATTTCCCTGGGGCTGCTCTCCTGCCTCCTCAGATCCTCCTTCAGTGGCCGCTGCTGAGGCTGAGCTGCTGCAGCCTGGGCTCTGAGGGGGACACGGGGGGGACACGAGCCACTCCTGTGCTCCTTGGGGTCAGCCCCACGTGGGGACCTGCAATAAACTGCAAGCTCCCAGGACACATGCACAGTCTCTGTTTCGGCCCGCACGTTCGAAGAATGAGTCGGAGCTCTTCAGTTCTCGGTCCACAGTTGTTTATTGCATCTCATCTATAAAAATTTTTCTCCTGCCCTGCCAAGGTCTGTCCAGCAGGACAGGTCCAGGCACTCTGCCTGCCCCTGGGGTGGTGTTACCTCTTTATACCAAAAACTACCTGTACAATGTTTACAATTCCTTCCCAATCCCTATCACCGATGTTAGACAGTGAGCTTCTACTCTAAACCAATCCAAAAGTGCCACCATCACAGCAGAGGATGGAGGTAGAGAAGAAGAAGAAGAAAGGCTGGGCATGCCCAAGTCCCTTCATCTTGTCTCCAAAACTCTTGTTCTAAAAACCCCAAAATCTGCCTTTTCACCCAGTGATAATTTTATTATTACACTACCTAAACTTCTGTGGCCTTCAGGCCTTCATACAAAGCTGGCAATTTGCTCCACGGGTCACAACCAAACCCGCAGGTGTTCTGGGCTGTGTGCCAGGGTCTCTGAGCCCCTGGCAGGGTCCTGGTGACTCTGGACACCCAGAGGGATGTGCTGAGTTCCGACAGGGACCGACCCCACAAACCCCTGAGCCCTCGGGGCTGAGCCCTCCCCCTGCCAGGGCCGGAGCTCCGCGCAGCCAGGCTGCTCCCAGAGCCCAGACCCTGCTCTGCTCCTGCTCCTGGGTTTAGAGCCGGGCAGGAAGAGAAGGAGGAGACCTGGAGCCTCCCTCCAGGGACATTTGGGGGCTTTGTGCCCCCTCAGCAGGAATTCAGCCCTGAAGGGACAATGCTCCTTCCCAAAGGACAGCACAGCCTCCAGTGGAGGTGCAGATGGGGAACAGGAGAGAAATCATCATTGTTTTTAGAAGAAGCCACAGGAAAGGAAGAACCTGTGAATTCACAGAGTTAATAAGGTGGTAAAAGCTCTCCAGGAGCATCAAAGCCAACCTCTGACCCAGCCTTGTCACCAGCCCAGAGCTCTGAGTGCCACGGCCAGTGCCCCACTCCTGTTCCCATCTGGGTTTTATCTGTAACACATCTGTACATTTCCACACTTCCCAGGGAATGCTGAAGGCTGGGCTTGATGGTTCCTGTGGATCCTTTCCAGCTCAGGATATTCTGTCGTTCTGTGACTCCCTTGGTTCCAGCTGCGCTGTTTTCTTCCAGGCTGGAGTGTTAAAGCAAAGCATGAACAGCAGCATCCTCAAACAGCCACAACAACAACAGCAGTGTTCCATCTGTCAGGCTTTTCTTTCAACCTTCCACAGGGCTGTAAAATCACAGAACAGTTTGGGCTGGAAGGGACTCTGGGGTTCCTCTAATCCACACCCCAAAATAGATCAAAAGAGGGTACAGGTTGGTTTTGCTTTCCCAGCAGAAATGCACGTGGCTTCTCTGTCATTAACTTATTCTTTAAACTACTATTTTTCTTGCAAAAAGCCCTGACTCAGAGGGCTCTTGAACAGGACAACTTCCCTCGTTCAAAATAGCCACCACAGTTCTTTGAAACAAACCAACCCTCAAACCACTTCCTTCCCTCTGGGGTGAAAGCTGCTGGAGTGTCAGGCAGCCCTCGTGGTGCAGGGACTGCTCCTGCTCCTGGCTGCAAACCCAGGATCTGGGCTGCTGGAGCCCCAAGAGCAGCTGCTGAGGGTGCTGTGGCTGTGTCAGCCCCAAACTCAGAATTTGGGCTGCTGGAACCCCAAGGAGCAGCTGCTGAGGGTGCTGTGGCTGTGTCAGCCCCAAACCCAGAATTTGGGCTGCTGGAACCCCAAGGAGCAGCTGCTGAGGGTGCTGTGGCTGTGTCAGCCCCAAACCCAGAATTTGGGCTGCTGGAACCCCAAGGAGCAGCTGCTGAGGGTGCTGTGGCTGTGTCTGCCCCAAACTCAGGATCTGGGCTGCTGGAGCCCCAAGGAGCAGCTGCTGAGGGTGCTGTGGCTGTGTCAGCCCCAAACTCAGGATTTGCACTGCTGGAACCCCAAGAGCAGCTGCTGAGGGTGCTGTGGCTGTGTCTGCCCCAAACTCAGAATTTGCACTGCTGGAACCCCAAGAGCAGCTGCTGAGGGTGCTGTGGCTGTGTCAGCCCCAAACTCAGAATTTGCACTGCTGGAACCCCAAGAGCAGCTGCTGAGGGTGCTGTGGCTGTGTCAGCCCCAAACTCAGAATTTGCACTGCTGGAACCCCAAGAGCAGCTGCTGAGGGTGCTGTGGCTGTGTCAGCCCCAAACTCAGAATTTGCACTGCTGGAACCCCAAGAGCAGCTGCTGAGGGTGCTGTGGCTGTGTCAGCCCCAAACTCAGAATTTGCACTGCTGGAACCCCAAGAGCAGCTGCTGAGGGTGCTGTGGCTGTGTCAGCCCCAAACCCAGGATTTGCACTGCTGGAGCCCCAAGAGCAGCTGCTGAGGGTGCTGTGGCTGTGTCAGCCCCAAACTCAGAATTTGCACTGCTGGAGCCCCAAGAGCAGCTGCTGAGGGTGCTGTGGCTGTGTCAGCCTGGCCCCCACCCTTGCAGCTCCCCCAGCGATGGAAATCAAATGGATTGAGGCAATTCCAGCTGCAGCTTGGCTCCCAGCAGTTCATTCCTCCCTCTGCTCAGCAGCACTTTAACCTGGGGACAGCAGGAGCAGGCAGTGCTCCCCCACATCCTGCCTTCCCTGCCCTTTATTTCTCTCCTGTGTTTATTTATTGATCCTTTGGCAGCAGCAGTTGCCATGGCACCAAACACCAGCGGTGCCAGTGCCCTCCTGGTTCATAAATACCAATTATGGCAGAGCAGCTCAGGGTTCTCCATGTGCATCATCCCATCCAGTTTCTCCCCCATCTTCTCTCACAGGACACTCTCTGCTTTCTGATCAGGATTTACCTTTTCAAGCCCCTTTATTCCCATTTCCCTGAGCCCTGCGTGGGTGTGGGGCCATCCCATGGCCCGAGTGCCCGGCAGGATCCAGGGCCAGGAGCTGCCTTCAGGCTCCCAGTGGGGCACGGGGAGGGAATGGGAGTGTGGGGCAGGGAACGGGGCTGGAGGCAGAGCTGAAGCAGCAAAAAGCTTTTGGTAGTTTTCAAATAGAGGGGATTACCCAGAAACAGGGAATCCCAGACCGGTTTGGGCTGGGAGGGGCGTTAGAGATCATCTCCCCCGTGGCAGGGACACCTCCTGCTGCCCCAGGCTGCTCCAGCCTGGCCTGGGACATGCCAGGGGGACAGCAGGGAGCACCTGCAGAGGGCCAGGAGCACAGGGAGAGGGCAGGAGGTGAATTTGGGGCTGGGCCTGCAGCAGGCAGGGCTTTGAGCTGAGCCCAGCGCCCAGGGCAGCCCCAGAGCCTGGACCAGAGCTCAGCATCTTCCTGGGCTCCTGCTCAGGGGGTTCTGATGGACCTCAGCCGGCTCTGCTCAGCCAGAGGCTGGGTGGAAATACAGCAAATAAATAGAGAGAGAAATAAATAGATAAATCAGTCAATCCCTAGCAACAGGTGCAGCCCTTTCCCAAATTATTTTAGGATTATAGAATTATGGAATCCCAGACTGGGTTGGGTTGCGAGTGACCACAAATCCCACCCAGAGCCACCCCTGGCGTGGCAGGGACACCTCCCACTGCCCCAGGCTGCTCCAGCCTGGCCTTGGGCACTGCCAGGGATGCAGGGGCTGCTCTGGGCACCTGTGCCAGGGCCTCCTTCACTCCCCTTGCCCCTCAGCCCTGGCACTGAGGCCGTGTCACAGCTGTGGCCCTGTCCCCGGGTGCCAAAGGACAATTTCAGTGTGAGATGATGTCCCAGGGCCCCTCAGCCACAGGAATGTGCTGAGTGGGCACATGTCCCTCCTGCCCCAGCACGTGAGCCCAAAACAGCAGCAAAAATCACATTGGTGTTGGTGTCCATCCCCAGGAACAGCCCCAGGAACAGCCCCAGGAACAGCCCCAGGAACAGCCCTGGCCCTTTGCACCTCAGAGCTCTGGGAACTGGCCTGATGTAAACCCAGCCTGATTTAAACCAACCTGATGTAAACCAGCCTGATCTAAACCCAGCCTGATGTAAACCCAGCCTGATCTAAACCCAGCCTGATGTAAACCCAGCCTGATTTAAGCCAACCTGATGTAAACCCAGCCTGATTTAAACCAACCTGATGTAAACCCAGCCACCTGAGCTGTCTGTGGAGTTTACTCCTCCTGGCCAGCATAGGAGGTTGTGGCTCCTGATTTTGCAAGATGCAGGATGGAGGAGCCAGCAGGAGTCTGCAGGCACGGGAGTGGTTTGGAAGCTCCTCCAGGCCTGGGTTCTGGGGATGTTCAGCGGGGCTTGCAGCACCAGGAGGTTGCTCTTGTCCCTGCAAACCAGCAGCACCGCTTGGCTCAGCAGGGTCTGTGTGCAGCACTGGCGATGGAAAGCAGCAGAGGAAGTTGTTTAAAATAAATAAATAAAAAGCAAACAGGAGTTTTTCCCCCTGCTAGGGAGCCAGGTTTTGCTCTCCTGGATGTCCTGCCAAGATACACAAAACGTGACAGTCCCAGGAGCGCAGGAGCCTCTGCACCCTGAGCTTGGGGTGGCCTCAATGTCACAGAGCAGGGGACACCCCTGGGCTGCTGGGGGTGACTTGGGGGTGTCGCACCCCGGAGCTGGGGGCTCTCCCTGGCACATCTGGGGCTCAGGTGCCACATCTGGGGCTCTCCCTGGCACATCTGGGGCTCAGGCGCCAGGAGCCAGCCCAGGGGATGCCCCAGGGTGCCAGGGGGTGCCAGGGCCGTGTCCCTGTGCAGAGGGGACTGTCCTGCTGCTGCTGGCTGGGCACGGGGCTGGCACAGCCCTGGGAGGAGCAGGAATTGGGTCTGGGGGCTCTGAGGAGCCCAGGGCCGTCTGTCCCCACGCAGGAGGGAGCAGAGCTGGGCAGCACCGGCCCAGCCCAGCCAGGAGGGGACATCACCCGTTCCTGTGACATCGCTGTGCCCCCTGCCCTGAGCCCCTGTGCCTGCAGATCCACGCCCTGCCTGCAGCAGGAGGGCACAGAGAGGAGCTGGAGGTCCCCAGGGGCGGGGGACAGCAGCAGTGGCACTCGGGCCCTGCTGGCTCCTCTCGGTTTATTTCTGTTCCTCAGTTTGTTTTGCAGTTCCTATCCCTGTGGAGCCTCTGTGCCAATTTTCCTCCGCAGGACACAGATTTTCCAGCAGATTTTCCATTCCCAGCTCTTTCCTGGGGGCTCAGCACACCAGAGCCAAGAGGTTAAATCTGAACCTGTTGAGGGAAAATACAACATTCTCCCACAGACAGAGAGAGCAGGAGGCTTTGGAGAACCACAGGACTGGGGAGTGAGCTTGGAAAAGGCTGGGAAAGACCTCCAGGACCATGGAGTGCAGCCTTGCAGTGAAAGGGGATGTGTGCTGCTGAGCCTGGTGACATGGAGCAGTCGGGACATGGAGCTGGTGTAGGAGTGCCAGGGGTAGCACGGGGGGATGGATGGAGAGCAGAGATCTCTGCAGCCAGGTCAGGAACTTGGGGTTTATTGCAAAGGGCCTGGGGCAGGGCCCTGCTGGGATTTGGGGTTTATTGCAAAGGGCCTGGGTGCAGGGCCCTGCTGGGATTTGGGGTTTGTTGCAAAGGGCCTGGGTGCAGGGCCCTGCTGGAATTTGGGGTTTATTGCAAAGGGCCTGGGTGCAGGGCCCTGCTGGAATTTGGGGTTTATTGCAAAGGGCCTGGGTGCAGGGCCCTGCTGGAATTTGGGGTTCATTGCAAAGGGCCTGGGTGCAGGGCCCTGCTGGGATTTGGGGTTCATTGCAAAGGGCCTGGGTGCAGGGCCCTGCTGGAGCTGCCAGCCACAGCTCAGAGCAGGCCTGAGGGAAGAGAGGGGCAGAGAGGATGAGAGAGAGAGAGTAAAAGGGTAAGAGGGTAACAGGCAAGAGCTAAGAGAGCGAAGTTCCCGTTCCAATACAATAAATCTTCTTCTGTGTTGAATATTCTGATTCTCACTAACCCATCTAGTCCAAGATACAAATCCTACAGCATTTACATACAGCCTATAAGAATCATTACATTACCACACTGTGTTACATTTTAAACCCTAAAAACTCCTCTTTGGGCCCCTTCTGCCAAGCTGCAGGGTCTGCTCTGACCCTTGGGCCTGTCTGCAAGCAGAGGGTGTTGTTCCATCAAAAGGGGATCACCTTCAGTGGCCATGCCATTGTTTTCCTGTTGTTCAGTAACTGAGGGATCTCAAAGCTTGCTTTCATTTCAATCTCTCTGATAGTTTCCATATTCTCACAATCTTTTGCCAGACAATCATATTGATAAGGCTTTCCTGCTCCATCCTCCCCAGCAGCTGGGGGCTCAGAGGCTCTCCCTGGCCCAGCAGCAGGAGCTGAGGCAGCCCTGGGAGCCGCCAGCAGCCAGGGAAGGGCTGAGCTGCCCCAGGGTGAGGGACACGGGCTGTCTGCACAGGGCAGGGCCTGAGCAGGGGCTGGGGGAGATCCTGGAGAGCCCAGAGCTCTGGGACAGGCCCTGTGGCTGCCCCAGCCCTGGCAGTGTCCTTGGACATCCCTGAGAGTGTCCCTGGACATCCCTGAGAGTGTCCCTGGCCATCCCTGCAGTGTCCCCAGCTGAGGTGACATCCCCAGCCAAGGCTGAGCTCATCCCCATCCCTCTGCAGCTCCCAAAGCCAGGACAGCCACGGAGATGAATTCCCCTCACAATGGACCAGCGAGGATAAAACACCTCCTGGGCCTGGAGGAGGAATTTCCATGTGCACGAGTTTTCCAGATAAAAAGGACAGGGATTTGTTAACATGTGTCATTTCTCTCTGTGGTTGTATTTCACAGAGCAAAGCTTTCAAAACAACTCTGACTTTTATTAGAGGACACACGTAAAGAACTTCTTTAATTTTTTTTTTTTTTATGAATCAGCTGTTCCATCTCCCCTGAGTCCAGATCCTGAGAAGCATAAATCCTGCAGCGGGTGCCTTTGGGAACCAAGAACTGAGGGTGGATTTGCAGCAGCTGGACAATTTAAATCCTGGATGTTGAGGCTGTTCCATGCTGGCAAGGCCCTCAGGAGGGCTCTGAGCAGGGAGCCCTGGGGTGCCCAGGCTGCTCCCCAAGGACAGGGACTGCAGAGTTTCCCGTGTGTCCAGCCTGGAGCTCTGAGAGGGGGCCCTGGGAAGTGTCAGAAATCCCGGCAGCCTGAGCTGGTCCTGGATAGAACATTCCCTGTGCAGGGGGCAGGCTGGAGCTGCAGCCCCCCCGGGCCCCAGGGAATGTCCCCGCTCCTGTCACCCCCTCTGGGGACGTTTGGAGAGCTCCCGTGGATTCTGTGTTGTTCCCCCTGCCCCTCACCCTTCAGACAAAGGCTCCCATGAGAACTGGGAGGACGGGGTGGCAGCAGCAGGGTTTGTCCTGCTCAGGAGGTGTCACAGCTGCAGCCAACCAGCCCCAGCTCCTGCAGAGCCTGGCAAACATCCCATCTCATTGATCCCATCCCAGCCCAGCCCAGCTCCCATCCCATCCCATTGATCCCATCCCATCCCATCTCATTGATCCCATCCCATCCCAGCCCCAGCTCCCATCCCATCCCATTGATACCATCCCATCCCATCCCAGCCCGTCCCATTGATCCCATCCCATCCCAGCCCAGCCCCAGCTCCCATCCCATCCCATCCCAGCCCGTCCCATCCCATCTCATTGATCCCATCCCATCCCATCCCATCCCAGCCCATCCCATTGATCCCATCCCATCCCATCTCATTGATCCCATCCCATCCCAGCCCATCCCATTGATCCCATCTCATCCCATCCCATCCCATTGATCCCATCCCAGCCCATCCCATCCCAGCCCCAGCTCCCATCCCATCCCATTGATCCCATCCCATCTCATTGATCCCATCCCATCCCATCCCATCCCATTGATCCCATCCCATCCCAGCCCATCCCATTGATCCCATCTCATCCCATCCCATCCCATCCCATCCCATTGATCCCATCCCATCCCATTGATCCCATCCCATCCCATCCCATTGATCCCATCCCATCCCATTGATCCCATCCCATCTCATTGATCCCATCCCATCCCATCCCATCCCATCCCAGCACAGCCCAGCCCCAGCTCCCAGCCCACGAGCCCAGGGTGTGGGTTATTGAATTGCATCCTTAATACCCGAGTCTGCAGGGGTTTGTTTTAAAGAGCAATTTAAAACCAGAGGAGAAGACAAATTACAGGGCCTGGGCTGTGGCCTGGCAGGGAGGAAGCCAGGAGAGGGATCCAAGCCTGGATCCAGGAGGTTCCTGGCACTGGAGGGGGCACAGAGGGGCAGGGACAGCCCTGCCAGAGGGCACCGGGGGCAGCTGGTGCTCCCAGGGGTGTCCTGACCCTCGGGGCCCCCATCCCTGTCCTGGGGGCTCAGAGCCCACCCCAAAACCCCTCATCATGTGCAGCTCATTAACAGACACCCCCAAAACCCCTCATCATGTGCAGCTCATTAACAGACACCCCCCAAAACCCCTCATCATGTGCAGCTCATTAACAGACACCCCCCAAAACCCCTCATCATGTGCAGCTCATTAATGAGGATCACCTGGGATGAGGCTCACCCGTAATGAGACTCACCTGAGATGAGGATCACCCTTAATGAGACTCACCTGGGATGAGGATCACCCTTAATGAGACTCACCTGAGATGAGGATCACCCTTAATGAGACTCACCTGTGATGAGGATCACCTTTAAAGAGAATCACCCTTAATGAGGTTCCCCCTTAATGAGGCTCCTGGCCACACCCACGAGGCTCCTTCCCTTTGTCAAACAAATTCAGCCCAGGGGGTGCCAATATTTGCTCAATATCAATAAAATAAACACCCTGAAGTGGAAAGTGCATTGCTGTGAGTGCCTTATGGACATGTGTTAATTTTAAAAAAACCCTTAAATCAGTCCAGAGGAGGCTCTGGAGCCAGGCTGGGACACCTGGGGGTGCTCACCTGGAGAGGAGAAGGATCCAGGCAGAGCTCAGAGCCCCTGGCAGGGCCTGAAGGGGCTCCAGGAGAGCTGCAGAGGGACTGGGGACAAGGCCTGGAGGGACAGCACACAGGGAATGGCTCCCACTGCCAGAGGGCAGGGCTGGATGGGAGATTGGGAATTGGGAATTGTTCCCTGGCACGGTGGGCAGGGGCTGGGATGGAATTCCCAGATTTGCTGTGGCTGCCCCTGGATCCCTGGCAGTGCCCAAGGCCAGGCTGGACACTGGGGCTGGAGCCCCTGGGACAGTGGGAGGTGTCCCTGCCATGGCAGGGGAATGGGATGAGCTTTAAGGAGTGTTTTTCAGGGGAATGGAAATGATATAAATTAGAGATGTGAAACAGCTCTTTAAGCAGGGAATTTGATGAATAACAGCTCCTTGGAGCAGTGGAACAGCAGGAATTCAGGGTAGAGCGAATTCTTTCCTGTGGAGGGGAGGTGCAGTGGGGGATGAAAAACAGGGAAAAACACAGCATAAAACACTCCCAGGCACAGGGGGGAATTTGGGGTGTCTGTGCAGGGCAGGAGTTGGATCAGTGATCCCTGGGGGTCCCTCCACCCGACATTCCATGATGCTGGGATAAAACAGCCCGAGCCACAACATCCATCAGTGCAGGATGACACCTCCAAACCTCGCCCTTTAATCCCTGCTGCTGAGCCAGGCCTAAGCCAAGGTGGGATTTAATTCACGGCTTGGCCTGGTCAGCCCCGGGAGCCCGGGATTCCTGAGCAGTGCCCCCGGATTTGGGGCACACGGCGTCCCGAGTGAGCGGCGTCATCCTGGCTGCGAGACGTGCGCACAAGTGGGCAGCCCATAAATATCCATTATTGCTCCCTGGCACACAGAAATGCCTGCAGGAACATGCAGTGGCCCTCAGCAGGAGAGGAGGGGCCCTGAGGAGCTCTGAGGAGCACGGGAATTATTTGGGGCACGGCAGGAATGTCTCTCCCCTCATTCCACCTCTTTTATCCTTCTCCTGGCCTTTAGGATCCTTCAAACATGAGAGCTCATGTTGGAAAGCAGAGGAATTTCCAGCCCAGCCACGGGGAAAGGTCAGCAGGCTGCTCAGTGGGATCAGCCATGGAGCTGGATTCCCGTGGATTTGGGTTATCAGGGACCTCATTCCAGCATCTCCTCTGCTTCCAAACAAGGCCTGGTGAAAGCAGAGCACAGCATCCACAATCCCATCCCATCCACAATCCCATCCCATCCACAATCCCATCCACAATCCCATCCCATCCCATCCACAATCCCATCCCATCCACAATCCCATCCCATCCCATCCCATCCACAATCCCATCCCATCCCATCCACAATCCCATCCCATCCACAATCCCATCCCATCCCATCCACAATCCCATCCCATCCACAATCCCATCCCATCCACAATCCCATCCCATCCCATCCACAATCCCATCCCATCCCATCCCAACACCCTAAAGCCTCACGTGGCGTTTGGGGACCCTCAGCAGAGCAGGGACCACCTGGGGCAGGTTTGGGACACCCACATGGGGCAGGTTTGGGACACCCACATGGGCAGGTTTGGGGGACCCAGTGGGGCAGGTTTGGGGTACCCACATGGGGCAGGTTTGGGACACCCACATGGGGCAGGTTTGGGGACCCACATGGGGCAAGTTTGGGGATGCACATGGACAGGTTTGGGCATCCAGGTGGCAGGGGCACCTTCCACAGCCCAGGGTGCTCCAATGACATTTGCATGAATTACCCTGGAGGTTTTTGACAGAGAAAAGATGCAGAAAAGCAGAGTTAAAGCTTTCTCCTGTCGCAAATCTGCCCAGGGGAGCAGGAACATCCTGTTTGCTCTATTATGAGATAATAATGGCATTAAACAGGACATAATTATGGCCTCATTAGTTATGGCCCTACACATTTATTTGGGGGGTTAAATCTCTTTATTCAGACCACAGACTCGACCTGGCCTAAAAATCCCACCGAAATTAAAAAGTTTTCCCTTTGAGTAAAGTCTAGGAGTTAATAAAATCCACAGGTAACCAAACAAGCACAATTCCTGTTGGAACTCAGTGCCAGGGCTGTGGCACTTTCCTCCTGGCCACATGTGACACAGAATCAGGGGAGGGTTTGGGTGGAAGGGACCTCAGACGTCCCCATGCTGGTCTCTGCAGTCCCTCCCCTGCAATGGCATCTCTCAAATGATATTTATGTTCTGCTCTGGCTTTTTTTAATAAAGGAGGAAAACTTCCCTCCCCTCCTTTCCTCCTCATTTATTACAGGCATTAAGTTAAACATGGTTTCCTCTTAAGCTCGACCTAATCCAATTAATATTAATATTGCCCTGAGCCAGGCTGATCTCATTAGTGTCGATATTTAATATCTTTGCTGCGAGTTGTGCTGAAAATGAGTTTCTTGCTTTTCAGCCACTCTGGCAAGAAGGAGCAGCATTTTCTTCCATTCAGGAACGAGGATGGGACGGGGAAAAGGAGCGGCCTGGGGCAGGGGGTGCTGGACCCGAGCGCATCCCCCTGGGGCATTGCCCCGTGGGGACACCGGTGTGACACCGGCGCTCGTGGCCCTCCTGCAGCTCCTCCTGCTCCCGAGTGTCACCCTGATTTTTGAAGATTTTCTAAACCTTCTGATGTTTGCATTCTTGTAATGAACTTTCTCACACCCTTTCTGTAAATAACTCATTGTTTTGCATCCTTTTATGGAGGAGAAGAAATCTGATGGGCTGTTGGTTTGTCTAGTGTCATTGGAGAGGTGGCACTGTCACCCTCCAAACCAGGGTCACTTTTGGAAATCTGTAAATGCTGGAGTCAGAAATTAAAGTTCCCTTTTCTTCACCTTGAGAGCAGCGGTGTGTGCCCGTGTTGTTTGGTGCCCTACAGTGACACTGGAGGGATGCTCCAGGTGTGGCTCATTAATGGGGGGCACGGCTCATTAACGGGGAGCACAGCTCATTAACGGGGGGATACCTCATTAACACAGCGCTCATTAACACGCCAAAGGGCGGGAATTCCGTTTATTCCGTTTATTCCTTGCTGGCCAGCTGTGCGGCCCGCAGGGGACCCGCGCTCTGTGCTCAGATGAATTTCCCGGATTAAAGGCAGGAAATCCAGGATTCCTGCAGGCTGCTGTCCCGCAGCACCAGGGGCTCGGCAGGAGCTGCACAAGGACTTTCAGCCCCGCTCGTGTCCTCTGCTCCCCTTCCCTTCCCTTGGAGCAGCTGTCGGGGTCAGGGACAGGGTTTGGAGCAGAATCACCCCGGATTGTGCTTGCAGCAACAGCACCCAGTGAAACAGGATCCCAGCTATTCAGAACAAAATTCCTTTTTTGTTTTGGATCCAGCAGCAAATAATTGGGACCCACGGAATGCCATAAAGCCATAGAACGGTGTGGGTTGGGAAGGACCTTAAAGAACAAGATGATCCTACTCAAATCATTCCATAATTTACAAATAATTTCCTTTCATGTGCAGGGCCTGTGGAGATGATGCAATAAAAACTGCCCGGTTCCAGCCCCGGGGCTCAGTGTTAGATGTGTTCATCCTCCTCCAAACCACAAAATGAATCTTTCCTTGCCATGACCTCCTGGTCTGAGGCCAGGCTGCTTTGGTTCACCTCTGCCCCCTCCCACCACGTCCTGGCTGGTGCCCAGAGCAGCTCTGGCTTAGCAGACACAGCTCCATCAGCACTGGCAGCAGCAGCAGCAGCTCCCACCTTGGCCCTGCTCCCCTCTGCAAACCCGTTTTTAGGGAATTAATGCTGCGTCTCAGCCCCCCAGAACCGTGTGTCACCAGTGGGGCACACGTGGGACAACCGCACCTGAGCCCGGGGGGAATAATCAGGGTTTTGTTTGTGGCTTTTCATAAAATAGCCGGCTTTGGATTGGGAGGGACCTCAAAGCTACCCGGCGCCACCCCTGTCATGGCAGGGACACCTGGCACTGTCCCAGATGCTCCAGCCCCGTGTCCAGCCTGGCCTTGGGCACTGCCAGGGATCCAGGGGCAGCCACAGCTGCTCTGGCCAGCCTGTTGCCCACCCTGGCAGGGGGCAATTCCTGCCCAGAGTCCCATCCATCCCATCACGAATGGATCCCTGCCCTGCCCTGCCCCACGGGGGGCCCCAGCACCTGGATACATCCTGAGATTCCCGGGGCCACAAGTCCCTGAGGTGCCAAAACAGAGCTGGCAGCGGTGGGATTCGAACCCACGCCCCCGCAGGGACTGGAGCCTTAATCCAGCGCCTTAGACCGCTCGGCCACACTACCCTGGCACGGCGCACCCTGGGAACGGGATTGGAGCCGGGATCCGCCCCTGGGCACGGTGCCCTGCCATACCGGCCCTTCCCCGGCTGCCTTGTCCCGCTGCACTCCCAAAGCTGCCTTTCCTTCCGGTGTGGGATTGCTGCTCTGCCACCCCCTTCCCTTCCCTTCCCTTCCCTTCCCTTCCCTTCCCTTCCCTTCCCTTCCCTTCCCTTCCCTTCCCTTCCCTTCCCTTCCCTTCCCTTCCCTTCCCTTCCCCTTCCCTTCCCTTCCCTTCCCTTCCCTTCCCTTCCCTTCCCTTCCCTTCCCTTCCCTTCCCTTCCCTTCCCTTCCCTTCCCTTCCCTTCCCTTCCCTTCCCTTCCCTTCCCTTCCCTTCCCGGGTTAAGCCCACACTCCCAGCTGCCCCCACACTCGCCCCTACATCTCTTTTCCCCAAGGCTGAGGACAGCCCCTCCATCCCGTTGGGAGCAGGACCAGAATCCAATTTTCCTGTCGGATTTGTGCCCTCCCCGCCGTGCCGTGTCCCAGCCGTGCAGAGGGACCAGGGGCTGAGGTGACAGTGACAGTGACAGTGACAGTGACAGTGACAGTGCCAGCACTGCTGCTCAGTGGCTGTGTGTCCCACAGATCCCACACTGCCACTTTGGGATCAGGGAAGGTGCCAAACCCTGCAGGAAACCTCCTGCCAAGCGCCGGGAGCCAGACCCAGGGAAGTTCTGGAGTCACGTAAATATTTTTGTTCCCCGGTTAAACACAGCCACTCTCTCCTTCCTCAGCACGGCGATAAAAGCACATTTCAATAAACAGGGCTTCAAAGGGATGTTTGCACTTGGCTCCTCTTCCAGCCTTTTTCATTCACTGGAACAGCTCCTGGCTGTAGGAACTGCAGGTGACCCCGGCTCCCTCAGCTCCCTCTGGAAACTCAAAATCCTCCCATTCCCAGACACGTTCTGATTTAAACCACAAAAATAACCAGTGATAAGAAGGGAGATGTTGTCTGCAATTCCTTGCTCCATGGGATTTTGGATCCACATTGCTCCAGTGCTAGGAGTCCCTAGACCCAAATCCTGGGATGGATCCCTCTTGCCCTGATTTTTGAAGATTTTCTAACCCCTCTGATATTTACATTCTTGTAGCAAACTTTCTCACACACTTTGTGTAAATAATTATTGGTTTGCATTCTTTTATAGAAGAAATCTGATGGACAGTTGGTTTGTCCAGTGTCACTGGAGAGGTGGCACTGTCACCCTCCAATCCACTGTCACTTTTGGACATCTAGAAGTGTTGGAGTCAGAAAATAAACTGCCCCTTTTTTACCTTGAGAACAGCAGCGTGTGCACATTGTGTTATTTCATGTCCTAAAGTGACAGATCCCTGTCAGGGACCCCCTGCAGAGATGATGAAACTCCAGGAGCAAATGGTTATTTGAGGATAATAATCAGATTTTCGTTAAGGGGACACTCACAAACTGCTGCAGATTTCTGAAAGTCGATTTCTTTCCAGCCAGCAGCTGCCAAATCATTCCCAAATAAATTCCAGCCCCACGGAAGGATCACAGCCCCACTTGGGATCCCGTGGATCTAGGGACCCTGCTCTGCCCCAGGAGAGCTGGGAAGTGCAGGATTTGAGGCATTTTGCACCTCATTGTGTGGCAGGCATTGGGAAACCTTCCCAATAAACATCCTGCAGCGCTGGGGAGGTTTGGAATTAAACCCCAAACCACTTTAATAAATCCAATGGGATTATTTCAATTAAAAAGAAGTGATTACAACAGCCCTTATTTTCTTATTAAGGCATTTAAGCAGCCCCTATTAAAAGATTAGAAGGTATTGAGCCTTTGTAGGGCTCTCAAAAACACTGTTTGGAATATCCCTGGTTAAAAATATTGCTGTTTAAATACTTCTGCCTAAAAAATACATTATTAAAATTGGACATCCCTATCCAAATTTGGGACAGCAGCTTTGAGAAGGCCTGAGACCTCCTTAGGGATCACCCGTGGCCATAGAAAACCCACCTGGGTTTGTAGAAAATGTTTTTATTCCCCTGAAACAGAAGAAAAACCCCTTCAATATTCCCTGATCTGCTCATTCTTGTGTTCTCCAGCAGCCCAGCCCAGGGCCAGGAGCTGCCAAGAGCAAATAATTCTCATTTCCATAGATGAGGAGATGAATCATTCCTGGTATTTTTAGCAGGTCATTAAGGGCTGGCAGGGATATTTGCAAACTGACTTGTGAGGGTTTGCACTGGTGAGAGCACAACCTCGGAGAGAAAACATCAACTGGGAGTCAGAACAGAGGGAGTGGGAGGACTGGGAATTGCATCTCCAAGTCTGAAGCTGACAGGGAGGGATGGGATAAATGGGGTTTGTGGGAGCCTGGGCCCCACTCCACTGAAACACGGGGTAGGATTTGTCCCACCCCGTGGATAACGTGGGAATCCCAGCCCATGGATATTCACACGCCCTGGGGAGGGATGCTGCAGGCACTGGGACAGCTGGGGCCCGTGGGCTTGGATGGAAGGGGAGTTTTCCTGCTGGTCTGGGAGCAGGGGAGGTCCTTGGGCGTTAGAGGAGCATCAGGGCACTCAGAGGAGTCATGGAATGGGTTGGGAGGGGCCTGAAATCCCACCCGGTGCCATCCTGCCGTGGCAGGGACACCTTCCCCTGTCCCAGGCTGCTCCAGCCTGGCCTTGGGCACTGCCAGGGATCCAGGGGCAGCCACAGCTGCTCTGGGCACCTGTGCCGGGGCCTGGCCACCCTCACAGCCAGGAATTCCTTCCCAAAGTCCCATCTCAATCTCTCTTCTTTAGTTCAAAACCATTCCCTGGTGTCCCATCACCATCTGCCCACGCAGAATTCATTCTCCTGGCACAGGGGAAGAGCTGCTCACCCATCAGTGGAGCAGAGCTGCCCAAAATGGGCATCCAATAAAGATACTGTACACATTAATATTCATATTGAACAGCTCCTTCTCCTTGTCTGTGCTGTTGGGGTACGATGAGCACCACTCAGGAAATCCAGGGAATAAACACACCCAGCTGGAAGGATCCCAGGGAGCCTCTGGCAGCGGGAGGGCAGCTCACACATCCCGAGAGCCCAGCTCTGCCACGGCCCAGGCCGACAGGGCTGCACATTCCTTCCCAAATGTGGAGGGACTGCCTGGGAACGGGATACCAAGGAGGGCTGTGCCAGGGCCACCATCCCTCAGCTGTCCTGCATTGTCCTGCATTAATTGGAAACCCCAATTAATCCAAGGCACCAGCAGCCTGACATCTGTCAGGGGTGGAGCTGTCATCCTCTGCAGTGCAGGGATGTGTGGGGGCACCACCGGCACTGGGACAGCCCCTCCATCCCAGCAGGGTCCAGGGGCCAGTGGGGACCTTGGGGATCCTCTCTGCACAAAGTCCCTCACATTTGGGAAGACTTCTGTACTTCTCCTCATTTGTGATTCAGTGGTGGAGCTGCTCCTGCTGTTGCTGTCCTGAGCCATCATTAGGCAGCACAGCCCATCCATCCTCCATCATCCATCATCATTGTCCATTATCCATCATTGTCCATTATCCACTGCGCATCATCATCCATCATCATTGTCCATCCTCCATCATCATTGTCCATTATCCATCATTGTCCATCATCATCCATCATCATTGTCCATCACTGTCCATCATCCACTGTGCATCATCATCCATCATCATTGTCCATCCTCCATCATCATTGTCCATCCTCCATCATCATTGTCCATCATCCATCATTGTCCATCATCATCCATCATCCACTGTCCATCATCCCTCATTGTCCATCATCCATCATTGTCCATCATCCACTGTTCATCATCATCCATCATCATTGTCCATCATCCATCATTGTCCATCATCATCCATCATCCACTGTCCATCATCCCTCATTGTCCATCATCCATCATTGTCCATCATCCACTGTTCATCATCATCCATCATCATTGTCCATCATCCATCATTGTCCATCATCATCCATCATCAACTGTCTATCATCCATCATTGTCCATCATCCACTGCACATCATCATCCATCATCATTGTCCATCATCCATCATTGTCCATCATCATCCATCATTGTCCATCATCATCCATCATCCACTGTCCATCATCCCTCATTGTCCATCATCCACTGCCCATCATCATCCATCATCATTGTCCATCATCCATCATCATTGTCCATCATCATCCATCATTGTCCATCATCATCCATCATCTCTCAGCAGCCAGAGCCAGGACGAGTGCAATGTCAGCAAGGGGAGGTGTCTCTGCCTGGGCCAGGGGTCACCTGTGTCACCCCCAGGGCCACCCTGGCAGCAGGAAGGTGGCCCTGGATCTGCCTGGGCCAGGGGTCACCCGTGTCACCCCCAGGGCCACCCTGGCAGCAGGAAGGTGGCCCTGGATCTGGAGTCTCTTCAGGAGCTGTTTTTGGTGGAGGGAAAAGCATCAGGAAAACAGGACCAGGCACAGGCTGCACCCAGGGATTCTCACCTTGGAGGGAGCCTCTGATCACAGGAGACAGGAAAGCCCTGCCTGGCTGCCCATCCTGAGCTTTCAGCAGCTCCAAGGTACAGCTGCAAAAGGACCCCCACGCCCAGGGCTCGGCTCTGGCAGCAGCCCTGGAAGGGTAAATCCGGCTCCAGCTTCATCAGCTCCCTCAGCACTTGTCAAATTAAGGGCTCTGGTTGGAGCCTCAAAGGCAGAGAGGCTCTGCAGCAGCCAGGGAAGGGAGCTCAGGGAACTGCAGGAGCTGGGATGGCAGGAGATGCAGTTAATGTCTTCTCTGAAGGGAAATCTGGTGTCAGAGAGGAACGAGGTGATAAAACACGACTCAGGGAGCCTGAATCCCCGAGAGGGCAGAGCTGGTGCCTCGGCATCTGCCACTGAACAGAATCCCCAGGGCCCTCATTCCCAGGAAAACAGAGCTCATTCCTCACCAGGGAATCCAACAGCTCCATCCACCCACAGAGAATCAGGGAATGGCAGCATCAGCTCTGGCCCTCCCCACGTCCCCTCGGAGCCCAGGGCTGCTGTTTGGATTTTTCTTTGAGGAATGGATTTCATGTGGAGTCAATTGAGCAGAACCTTTGCTGTAAATGCAGGCATTTGTTTCTTGGAGTCCCAGGGGAGCTTCCATTCATTATCCTGGGGCCCGTGGCCAAGCTGGAAATGAGTTTGTTTCCAAGGGAAAAGGAGCAAGTCACAGACAGATGCAAGGTGGGTTTCAGACACAACAGAAGAAAGGAACTTAAATCAGGGTTTAGGATCAGAAGTGATCAGAGTTTTACCAGCTGGAATGTCTCTGGACATTTTAGGCCACCAGGCAAGGTGGGACAAGGAGAGGCTGTTCCTGCAGGATGGCAGTGCCCGGCCTGGGCTCAATCCTCCCCTGCTCATGATCCTCCCACCCCCAAACACACCATGGCTCCTCCTGCCAGGGGTCCTGGAGCTCCCCTCCAGCCCAGCACAGAGCCTGGGGCAGCAAAACCCCTTTTCCAGATTCCTCTTTTCTCCTGAGCAATGCTGAGGTGCAACTGAGCCCCACAAGTTCTCTGTGGTCCTTCACCTTCTGCTTTGCTCCATCAGGGGCTGGAGGTGCAAGGAGGGCTCTGGTGGCACTGGACTCCTGCCAGAGAGTGCCTGGAGCTCCGGGGAAAAGCTTCCAGAGAATCCATGCTGGATGCAGGCAGAAGTTCTGGGAATGCAGAGCTGTGGCTGCTGGCAAAGGCTCAGCTCCAGCTGAAGCTCCTGGGAATTGCTGCCTGGGCCTCAGGTGAGATTTGGTGTTAGAAACCAAAAGGAGGCCAAAACAAACCTTTGGAAAAGGCAACAGCATGGATGAAAACCTGGAAAAGTAGGAGACCAGCACAGTTCTCCAAGTTCAGACATTTCTGGGAGAAAGGCAGGGAGCAGAGGCAGGGGGAGCTGTGGCTGCCCCTGCATCCCTGGCAGTGCCCAAGGCCAGGCTGGACAGGGCTTGGAGCAGCCTGGGACAGTGGGAGGTGTCCCTGCCCATGGCAGGGGTGGCACTGGGTGGGATTTAAGGTCCCCTGTTATTCCTGTCACCTCAGGGAAGGCGGGAAGGACCAGGGGAGCTCTCCCCCACCACAGGCAGCACAGAGCCCAGCCCCCGAGGGAAACAAACCCTGAACCCAAAGAGAGCACAGCACATCCCAAAAGCAACCACAGAAACCCAAGGTCAACGAGCCAAGTATCTGGAACCAAGCAGGAGCAGCTGCACGTGACCTCCTGGGGCACTTCCCTCTTCAGACAAGTGTTTGTTGTGCAACCTCCAACGGCGGCGTCCAGAAACTTTGAATCCAAACTTCCCATTTCCTGATCCAAGGTGCTGCAGAAATCAGCTGGGAGCTGGCTGCTTGGATGAAATCCCTCCCCAAAAGCAGCCTGTGGGTTTGACATGGAGCCTGGGAACAGAGCACACGGCTCATGGCTGGAATGGCTCTGTTTCTGCTCTTCCCTGTGAGTCCAAGCGAGAGAATTCCTTTTACGTTCATCTGTCCTCATGGAAGCCTGGAAGAGGAGAAGAGATAAATGATTATAAATGATTAACATCATCTAAATAGAATTCCTTCATTCCGAGAGCCTTTGTGACACACTCCCTTGGGAAATACTCCCAGCTGAAATGGAATTCTGCTCTGTTCCTCACAGATCTCCCGTTGCTCTTGTGAAACACACGAGGCATTAAAGGTCAGCAGTAACAATGTCAATAACGGTGCCCTGGTGAGAACCCAACTGGCAGCTTGGAAATGCAGGCAGACAGGGAAATACTGGAAAAAACCCACCTTTTAGGGGTAAACCTTCCTTCCCAAATCCTGCAGCTGTTCTGGATAAAGATCCATCAGGGTGGGATGTGTGTGAAAAAATGGGGTTTGCAAGAGAAGAAAAATGGATTTTCAGTGGTGTTTAAAGAGTTAGAAATGATGGCTGAAAAATTTCGATTCCTGCCCTGCCCCAGCATTCCAGGAGGCAGCTGGTGGAACACTGTGGGACACAGGGTGGGACTGCTGGGGTGTCTGCAGGGCCAGCAGCCTGACTGGATGATCCCTGTGTGTCCCTCCAACTCTGGATATTTCATGATTCTGTCAGGCTGCCAGGGTGGGAGCCATGGCTCCAACTCCATTTCCCAACATCCTTTAGAAAGACAGGAGATAATCAATATTTTCCTACTGATTAGATGATAAAAGGGAGATGATAAAAGGGAGGAATAAAAATTGCATTTGTCAGCCAGCTACTGCACACAGCAGCAGATAAAATAATTACCGAGCACTCGTGGGGCTCAGGCTCATTCCAGTGATTCATGGGGATGTTGGGAAGCTGTGCTGGGACTGAAGGGCATCTGGAGTTTGTGCCTTGGAGTCCACTCAATCCATCAGTATGTGGGATGGGAGCTGTGACTCCCAGCCCTGCTTGGCCCTGCAGCATCAGCAGCACCCCAGCTGCCGTGTCCATGGCCAGTGGCACAGGGAGGAGCAGTGCCCAAGCCCCCAGAGTGGCCCTGGGTTGGGAATTGTGAGCTCAGCATTCCTGGATGCCCAGTTCCTCTCCTGGTGACACAGAGTGCAGTGACAGAACTTTCCTGTAAGTGAAAGTCGGAGTTTCTAAGAACCCTTCTGACTAATGTGGCTGGTCTTGGCTGGAGGACACAAACCCTTCATCAAACACAGTGAGAAATGCCAGAGAACGCTCAAATCCAGGGAATGTGAGGCTGGGAGAGAGCAGGCTGACCCCAGCACTCAGAATGCTGGGGCTGGGAGCCAGGCCCTGCCTCGGGCTTAGCTGGGCTGGATTCACGGCTTAGTGCTGGTCCTTTGTTTCCCGAGGACAAAGGAATCCTCAGCCAGCACGAGGGACTGGGGCCTCAGCATGGAAACCGAATTGCCCTGGAAGTGCAGCCAATCTGAATCCAACCTGCAACATCACATCCAAGGAAAAACACATCCTCTGGGTTGCAGAAAGATGGAATGAGGGAAATACAACCCAGACCTGGGATCAGCCCAGAGCAGGGGCACAGGGTGGCTCCAGAGCTGTCATGAAGCAGGAGACACTGAAACATCCCAGAGGATTCTCTCCTGCTCAGAGGGATGGAATCATGGAATATCCTGAGCTGGATCCCACAGGGATCATCCAGTCCAAGGCCTGGCACAGACACCCCAGTGCTGCCACCCTGTGCCTGAGCATTGTCCAAGCAGTCCCTGAGCTCCGGCAGGGCTGGCAAGGTGGGATAAACTCTGGATAATCAGGGATGAGGAGGTCACTGCACTCTCCCACAAGCTCCCTAAAAAGAGACCAGGTCCTGGCAGGTCCAAGCTCAGAGCCAGCCTCAGGCTGATGTCCCACGGGTCAAGAAAATCGTGGGGCAATTCATTGAGAATTTCCCTGCTGGCAGAGGTGTCTGTCCTTCCCCCAGGTGAATGGGACAAGGAAATCCAGGGCAGCAGGAGGCTGAGGAAGCACAGCAGCTTTTCATTCCATGGGAGATGTTCCTGGCACACAAAGCAGACCCTGCTGCTCCCCACAGAGCAGGCAGCAGCTCCAGGGCACAGCAGGGGCTGGGCTGCCTGGAAAATCACCTGGATCTGTGGGACTGCCCATGGAGGGGCTCCAGGAGCTGCCCTGGTGTAACCAGGAACCCACCCTCAGCAGGGACAAGGGAAAAGGGGCAGTGGCTTCACACGGACACAGGGCAGGGATGGATGGGACACTGGGCAGGAATTGTTCCTGGCAGGGTGGGCAGGCCCTGGAATAGAATTCCCAGAGCAGCTGTGGCTGCCCCTGGATCCCTGGCAGTGCCCAGGGCCAGGCGGGACATTGGGGCTGGAGCACCTGGGACAGTGGCAGGTGTCCCTGCCATGGCAGGGGTGGCACTGGGTGGGCTCTGAGGTCCATTCCAAACCAACCCAGACTGGGATGCTGTGGGATGAGGAGGGCTGGGTGGGAACACCTTCACTTTGGTTTTGTCAGGATTTAATCCTTCTGTGCAATGAAGGCTGTTCTGGGTGTGGCCAGTACAGAATTGTCCTGCCTCAGCTCCATCCCCTCCTCAGCTCCATTCCCCTCTCTCCCCTCAGCTCCATCCCCTCCTCAGCTCCATTCCTTCTCTCTCCCCTCACCTCCATTCCCCTCTCCCCCCTCAGCTCCATTCCTTCTCTCTCCCCTCAGCTCCATTCCCCTCTCTCCCCTCAGCTCCATTCCCCTCTCTCCCCTCAGCTCCATTCCTTCTCTCTCCCCACAGCTCCATTCCCCTCCTGCCTTCCCACAGGAAAATCCCAACAGCTCCAGGGTCACTCCATCCCCTGATTTTGAACACAAGGAGCACGTGCACAGGGGAATATAAGCAAGGAAAGGAAAAGTGTGTTTTAATTAAAAGAATTCCAATCATTCCCACAGCACATGATTTTTTCAAATGACAAAGATTCCCCTTTAGAAAGTTATTATTTGCCAGGTGTTGCATTTCACTTCATCTTTAATGCTGCATCAAGAGTAGGAAAAGCAGCAAGAAAAAGAAAAGCTTTTAAGCAAATCTCCAACCTAATTAAAATAAATCTGAGCTCCATCAAGTTTTTCAGCTGAGCTGATGGGTGAGAAGAGAATGACCTGAGAGCAGTAAGAGGAAGCAGCCCCTGTGCCCCAAACCCTGCAGGAGCAGGAGGAGCACTGAGCTCTGCTGGCAAAGCAAAGGCAAAGCAAGAGTGGTTTGGTTTTCCGTGTCCTCGTCCACAGCCATGTCCAGTTCCAAGGTCCTTTTTGACCCTCAGGGTTTGGCAAACTGCAGGAAGGAAAGGGAGGGATCAGTGTGCTCTGTCCTTCTATCAACCACACATTTTTATCTCCTTTCCATATATTAAAGTCACATTTCAGCATTTGATTCTCCTGAATCCATGGGGAACTGTGCCTGGGACACCCCAGCTGCTCCTGAATCCATGGGGAACTGTGCCTGAGCAGGGCTGCAAACAGGGAAACTTTCCCTCCCCAGGCCAGGGTCCATCAGGGAGGAGCTGAGGGCTCAGCCCATGGGAAAGGCTGTGTGGGGATGATTTTTGGAGGGGAACTCCCCACTCACCGCAGCCTCCAGGGCCTGGTCCAGGTCTGCCAGCAAATCCTCCTCATCCTCCAGCCCCACCGAGAGGCGGATCAAGGTGTCTGTGATTCCCAGACGTTCCTTTTCCTCCTTAGGCAGATTGGCATGGGTCATGGTGTACCTGAAATGACAAAAAAAACATCTTTATCCCAAGAATTTTGGACTTTTATTGGTAAAACCAGCCCGGCTGGTTCCCTGACAGCACCCCTGGAACAGCAGCAGGATCTGACACCTCCTCTGTGCCACCTCTGTGACCCCACAGATGCAAAGAGCTCCTGGCAGCAGCTCCTGGAAATGGTGGGAATGCTGACAAGTCAGGGAATTGCATCTCCAGCTCGTATTTGCAGGACACAAGTAATTGACAAGAAGTAGATGCCCAAAAATCTGCACCTGACAAAGGAGAAAATCCTACTCCTCTTCCTTCCAGAGCTGTTCTTTTATTCTACAGAAGCTCTGTAAGCTCTGCACGTGGGGAACGTGCAACCTCCAGAATAAAGTCTCCTGGTTTCATTTTTGGTTTCTCAGATCCCTTCTCAAACTGCCCCAAAGGACTCTGGAGGGTTTATCCTCTCCAGCTACAGAGGACACAGGCAAGAAGGGATTTCCCCATGTGCTGTCAGTGGCACCAGTTCCTTTCAGCTGCTGGAGGGGTTCAACATTTGCTGTGAAACCAGTAAGTGAAATGATTTAACATTTAAATATACTCAATTTCCATGGACCTTTTCAAAAAGCAAGCTTGCTTTGAGTGAAATAATGCAATTCCATGAAGATGCTGTTTTGAGCAGTTTAAAAGGCCCCAGGAGGCCCTGCCAGGGACCAGAGGCAGCTGGGGGCACACAGTGACCGTGCCCCTTGTGTGAGCAGGGAGCAGGGCATTGCTCCATGCCAGCTGCTCCTCATCCCAACACTCTGCAGCTTCTGGGATTCTCTTCATGGACACCAATTGTGCCTCAGCCCTGCAGGCAAAATTCCTCTGTCTCTGCCCTCCCACAGGATTCCCTCCCTCTGGAATCTCCCCTGGCTTTGTGCTGCACAACAGTCCCTGAGTTTAGCTAAAGGCAAAACAGCAAAACAGCTTTGGGGGCTGGGAAATGGTGGGAATTTCGTGGTGCTCTGCAGCTTTTTGAGGCTCTGAGGATGGGAGGATGAACTTACGGATGCTCTGCCAGGCTCTCGAAGCCGCCCACACTTAAGCCTACGGTGAACACCTGTGGGAGAAAGGGAAGGAGGTTATGGATTCATGGACAGAGAGCTCACAGAATCAGGGAATATCCTGAGTTGGAGGTGCCCACAGGGATCACTGATCCAGCCCATGGCCCTGCACAGACACCCCAACAATCCCACCCTGAGCATCCCTGGCAGAGCTGTCCAAATCCTCCTGGAGCTCCGGCAGCCTCGGGGCTGGGACCTCTTCAAGGACATTGAGGGAAATGGAAAGTTTAGGGACTTTTCTTCCCCTCAAGTTTTTCTATAATAACTTCCATATTATAAATTGCATTAGCTGTAATTAGGGAATAAAGTGCACATCTGGCAGGGAAGAGCTAAGATTGAAAACAGACTCATCCTGCCCCCGGATCCCAGGGAGTGTCCTTGGCTGGACCCAGCCAAGCATTCCCAGAGCCAGGGGCTCCCTCTCTGCCCCACGAGTCAGGGCCTCCCTCAGTGCCTTTCTCCCTGAGGGCACTTTGCAATATTCCAGCAGAGCTGCACCAGCCCCAGCTGCCCAGCCCTGCAGAAAGCCCTTTGCCAGCAGCAGCTCCTGGGCTGAGCTGGACACGCCTCACCCTGGGAGCAAACAAACAAACACTCCCAGGGGGATGAGGGGGCCCTTTGTTCCCTCCCATTAACCCCATGGACAAATTATCCCTGATTTATAGTGGGGCACACACAAAGGATTGGCAAGAAAAGCCCCTCCAAGCCCCTCCACCCTGCCCTCAGCAGGGCAGATTCAGCTCCCTCTGAGGTTGATTTGATTGCACTTTACCTCCAGGTTCCTGAGAAAGGCAAGGGCATTATCCATGTTCCCATTGATGTAGAAGCTGACGACCCCTGAAACACCTGTGCACTGCTTCTGTGTCACAGGGAACTGGGGGTGACAAGGCAGCCCTGGAATGGGGAGAGTTGGGAGAATTCCCAGTGAATGCCAGTGCAGAGCTGGGGCAGCTCAGCCTCACCCAGCCCCAGTCACGGGGCACCACAGCTCCCAAATCCCTGCCCTGGGACGCTCCCCAGTCCCTGCCCACCCACCTGGGTAAATGACCTTCTCCACCCTGGGATGGGATTCCAGGAACTTGGCCACAGCCAGGCCGTTGTGGAAGTGCAGCTTCATCCGGATGTGCAGAGTCTTGAGCCCCCGGTTGCAGAGGAAGCAGTCAAAGGGGGAGGGGACAGCTCCCAGGGCTGTGGGGTGGGAACAGAATCACACAGAATCCCATAGAATCCCACAGAATCCCAAAACAACATCGGTGTTCTGCATTCAGCAAAGCCAAACACATCCTCACCTCCAGCATTTCTGAGCTTGGCACAAGTGGGAAGACACCCAAGGCAATCTCTGTTCCTCATCTCCCACACTGGGGAGCCAATTAATGAGCCCAATTAACAGGCTCAGGCCTCAAGGATTACATTTATAGGGCACAGTGCACCCTCAGTGCAGAGGCCAGAAAATTGCTGGAAACATCCGAGGTAAGAAAATTCTACATTGGGCACATCCTGAAGGGTGAGGGAGTTTCAAACCCCCCAAGCTGCAGGTGGCACCTCAGTGGTTTCAGGATGGGCCCCAGTGCTCTCCTGAAGTGCTTGTGAAGGGGAGATCAATGTCTCTCATTTTATGGGACTATTTCATTGAGCTTTCCCAGCTCTGTTAATTTACATTCCAGGCAGATTTCCCACTTGTGTGCATGCCCACCCTCCCCAGCAGGAGCTGTGGATGTGAACAGGATTCCTGTCAGGAATTCCCTGTCTGGACTTACAGTTCTGCAGGAATTTCAGCCTCTCATAGAGATCATCCCTGTTTACAGAGACCAGGCCCATGAGGACATCACTGTGCCCTGCAAATGACAGGGGACAAGAATGGGATCAGCCACTCCAGGGTCCTGCCACAAGCCCCAAGTGTAAATAAAACCCCTGGCACACCTCCCACCACCCCAGGCTGCTCCAAGCCCCAGTGTCCAACCAGGCCTTGGGCACTGCCAGGATCCAGGGGCCTCCCCACCCTCCCAGCCAGGAATTCCTTCCCAATCTCCCTCCATCCCTGCCCTATGGATGTGCTGAACTCTCACACTCACCATTGATGTATTTGGTTGCAGAAGACATACAAATATCAGCCCCCAGGGACAAAGGACGCTGAAAGGAAAGGAAAATAACATCATCATTCAAGTTTGGGTGCACTCAGGTTCATCCCCAGCCATTCCAAAGGGCTCTGAGCTCACACTGGATAAACAAGGGGAGAAACAAACACAAAACCTGAGGATGACAATAGAACATGTGCTAAAGGCAGCAGTACAGGGAGCCACTCTGAATTCAAGGGAAGCACAAGAAAATGTGATTTAAAAGCACTGCTCCCACTCCCACAGGCTCCAGGGCGAGAAGAGATTGAGCACATCCAACACACTGTGCAGAGCTGGGAAAAAACAGTTCTGCAGCTCAGCTGAGGCAGGGACAAACCATGGAATGGACCCCATCAAGGGCATTTCCATGGGAAATGAAGGACTCCAGCTGCAAAGGAAAAGAGTTGCTTTGCTTTCCAGCTGTTGCAGATCCTGCCCTGGAGGAGCTGAGAACATGAGCAAAGAGGTTCCTTTGGCAGCTCTCTCCCCCCTCAGCTCACAGCTCTCTGCCCAGGAGCCTCCTGAGGTGAGACAAACCAGGACGTGGATGGGCAAGAGGTGCTGAGCAGTGCCAGATTTTTAATCAATCACTAATTAAGGCACTTTGCACATGGTATCAACACATTCTAAAGAGTGAGGGGCATCACTGTTAAAGCTTAACAAAGCAGGCAGATTCCAGCCCATAGTGAGAGCAACAATGCTTGGAAGTTCATTATTCTGAAGCATTTGTAAAACTTAAATCTCTTCATGTCTTCCAGCTATCAGTACAGGAAAATGCTGGCAGTTGTTATGAACAAAGTTATAAACTTCTGAGTCATGTATTCAGCAAAATAGTGAAGAAGAAGGTAAAGTGGATGTCTCCAAGAAAGACTGGAGAAAGTTTACTCGGTTTTAGTTTTTCTTTCACTACCATCTGGTTTTTACCTTTGTGGTTCAGAACAGCATCTGCAGAAGAATTGATGTAAAAAGGCCAGAGTGAGGGAACACTTGGTAACTGTTCTCATTTCCATCAGGAAGAACAGAATTCCATCATTCCTGGAGGACACACACCCCCCTGCCCCCTTCACTGGTGCACCAGCAGCAGCACCTGGGCTGGGGCTGAACCAGAGCAGGTGGTTTTACAACGCAGAGACCAAAACTGCAGTTCCTTGGTGGTGCTTCCCTTCCCAAAAGGGATCTCCAGCCCCACTGGGACAGGTGACAGTCCTGTCCTTTTCCCAACACACCTGGAAGTATGGAGACATGAAGCTGTTGTCCACGGCCAGCAGCACCCCCGGGTGCCTGCGCACGATGTCTGCACAGGCTTTGATGTCGATCACCTTCAGCGTGGGGTTCGTGGGGGTCTCGAGCCAGACCAGCTGCACAAACCCAAATCAACTCCAGGTCAGAGAGTTCCCAGTGCTGGGCTGAGTCCCAGGGGCTCTGGGTGCTCAGAGCTGGCAGCTGCCCGTGGGTTTGGGCACTGGGGACGGGCAGTGGCCCTGCCAGAGCCAGGGGAGGCTCCAGCTGCTCCCTCCAAGCTCAGGAAGCTTTCCCCCAGCTGGGCTTGTGCCATGCCAGGGCATCCCAGCTGGAGAAGGGCTCACCAGCCAGGACAGAGCCTTTCCCAAAGCCTTTCCCAAAGCCTTTCCCAGCACAGTTCCCTTCCCCTGGGGCAGGGATCACCCAGCAGTGCCACGGAGCCCCCCCAGCTCCGCGCTCCCTCTGCTCTTCCTCACCTTTGTCCTGTTCCCTCCTCCCTCTGCAGGGCTGTCTGCCCTTCTTAGGATGCTTTCCATGAGGGAGCACAGGGGGATAGGGTGGATCCAGCTGTGCCCCCCTCAGCTCAACACACCCCAAAACCCAGCAGGAGCAAGGATAAAACAATTTAACATCCCTTTAAAAGCCATTTCCCTCTCCCCTACCTTGGTCTTGGGATGTTCCTTAATTCTTTCCTCCAGCTTTTTTAGGTCTGTGCAGTCAACATAAACCACGTTCAAATTAAACTCCTCTTTAATTTTGTCGAATAATTCTCTCGTGCCTGAAAAGAACATCACAGAATGAAAAACTTCCTTAACTTTCATCCCCTGCTCTGCAGCCTCCTGCATCCTGCAGGGACAGTCAGGAGGGCACAGCTTTATGCTGCACACCATCAATGGCACATTTATATTTTCTTTAGTTACAAAGTTTAAAGATTGTTGCAGATTGAGTGATCATGAAATAGTAACAATGGGAATATGGGATCAGAGTGATTAAGGAAGTACTTGAAATCAATGTAGGGTTTATGATCAGGAAATTAAACACAGAAGAAGAAGCAAGGGAAAGATTTCAGCTACTGTTTCCCATCACTCCAATAAAAATGATTCCTTCCTGTCTTTGAAGCCTTTCCCTGGGAAGATTAAAAGAATCCAGCAGCACCAGGTGATCAATGGATGTGCAGCACTCACTACCAGGAAACACTGCCTGGATTAACAATTCATTGATTGGGTCCTTTTGCCAAGCTGATCCCCAGGGACTCAGTTTTCCACCTGAGCAGGAAGGGATGGAACATGGAGGTGGATTCTGTGAGCTGAAGGGAACATCTGAGTGATGTTTGGGAGGTTCTTTTGTGAGAAACCCTTTCTTTGTAACAAACCAAGCCAGAGGAGGAGCAATGAAATTCAGCCCTGCAGAAACCAGGCTGAGGCTTCAAGGAGCAGGGGAAAGTTCCCAGGAACTGGAGTGAGCTCACCCTGCTCAGAGAAGGACTCTGGCAGAGCTGGGTGCACTCTGCCACTGGGGAGCTGTGAGGAAGAGGGATTGATAAAAACAGGCTCCAAAGAACAGTGAGGTCCTACAGGGGAAATTCAGAGCTCCTGAGAGCCACAGACAGGTTTGGTCCCCTGCACAAAGAAGCCACTGGGTGCTGTACCCACCTTGATACAACTCATCCATGGAGATAATTGTGTCCCCTGTCTTCAGCAGGTGACAGATGTTCAGAATTGCTGCCATGCCAGAGGAATAAGCCAAGCCTGGAGTAGAAAGGATCATCAGTGTTTGATGTGACACAACAAGTCAGACTTGCCTTGGCCTTCCTCCCTTTGCCAGTGCAAAAAACCTGTTCTGTCACTGCCTCACTGGGAACGTGGAGCCAGTGAGAGCAGGGGATGGATGTGGACAGCATGGAACCAGCACGGACACTGGGACAGACTGGGACAGGCTGGGACACACTGGGAATGGACTGGGACACACCGGGAATGGACTGGGACCCTTGGCTGCCTGCTCCCACTGCCTCCAGTGCTGCTGCACAAGGATGGATCCAGCTCAGCCCAGGCATCAGCCACAGTGAGGAAGCAGGAGACAAACCCAGGGATGGGTTTGAACCAGAAGTGTTGGACTCTTCCCCACCTTGGCTGCTCCTGCCCACAGCCAACAGCCAGAGCCGTGGTGACGGAATCATGGAATGGTTTGGGATGGAGGGACCCCAAAGCCCACCCAGTGCCACCCCCTGCCATGGGGGCAGGGACACCTCCCCCTGTCCCAGGCTGCTCCAAGCCCTGTCCCACCCATGAGGTGCTCACAGTATTTGGCTCCATCGAGTGCGGACACAACCGTCTCCAGGATATGCCGGTTCGGATTCCCGAACCGGGTGTATTTATACTCCTGGGGTGGGAAGAGGAAACAAACATCACAGAGAGCACAGGGAAAGCTTGGGATAAACCGCTCCGGATCGCCGCCCGCAGCGGGAACACCGAGCCCCAGGCTGGCTCCGGCTGGAAGGGACCACAGCGGCTCCTCCGGTCCCACCGCCGCTCAGCAGGGCCATCCCGGAGCACAGGCACGGGACCGCGGGCAGGCGGCTCTGCAATGGCCCCGTGAGGAGACTCCGCCGCCTCCCGGGCGAGAGCCCCGCTCCCGGCCCAGCGAGATGCTCGCGTTTGCACAGGAGCTGCCACGTGGGGAAACATCCGCGCCGGGAGCTCCCTGCCCTGCCCAGGACCTGCCGCCTCCCGTTCCCCCGGCCGGGACACGCCGGGGCCGCAGCGGGGCTCGGTGGCCCCGTGCTGGCCGCACTCACCCCCTCCTTCGAAGGCACTCGCTGCTTGAAGGTGGTGGAGAGCGTGATGGGCGGCACGACAGCCCTGGAAGTCCACTGCTCGGGCTCCTGGGCGTAGTGGATGGCATTGGTGGCGAAGTGAGGGAAAGGCGGCAGGAACTGACAGCACTTCCCGCACCACATGGTCGCGACTCTGCGGCACCGGCCCTCAGCGCGGCTGCATTTAGGGACCTCGCGGGCTCGGCGGGGCGCGGCTTTCGCGCCTCCTCATTGGCTGCGGCGTCGGCGGGGCGGGGCCCCCGCGCCCTCCCATTGGCTGCCGGCGGGGGGGCGGGGCCCGCCCTGCACAGGCAGCGCCCGCCCGCTGGGGGGCGCCACGCGCTGCGCGCTGAGGGGCCGCTCCCGGGAGCCTTCCCGGGATCCAGGGGCGCCTTTCCCGGGAGGAACCGGGAATAATCCGGCAGCACGAGAATGATCCACAGGGTGACACTACTGGACGGGCAAGAGGCCAACGTGTTCTGGGGTCCTGGTGCTATTTTATCTTCCCTACCCTCAAGTGATTCCCACTCGGTAAGCGGCAGGGTGCCACGCTGGGTGGTGAAGCAGGGGAGAGCCATTAAATCTGGGAATGGGCTCTCCCTGCCATTCCAGCCAGTACCCGCGGTGTGCCCGCAGCAGGGCGTCAGCCTGGCGGTGCTCCCATCACAGCTCCTGTAAACACGCCAAAGCCAGCCATTAGGTGGGCACGTGCCATACCCAAACCCGGCCTTGTCACAGAGCCACGTGAAGCCACTGGAGATGTGACCTTCAGTGCACAATTAGTCAGACGTGGGGCAGCAGCCTTAAACCCTGAGGGAATCCCCAGCAGGACACCACTAATGCATAGTCCCATAAATCATGTCAGAGACGGCCTGGGGTGTTCTCCCTGCCATCCCAAACACATGCCAGGCACCAACGTCAACCTATTAGTGTTCTTGAGAGCCTAATTGATGGAGCCCTAAACCAAGCCAACAACAATCAGGGAGCAAATTATGCAAACACACATCATCAACAACAACAGGTTCCCAGGAGGAACAGTAACCCTTTTCCTTCCCAAAAGCAGAAGTCAAAAACTGAATAAAATCCAGATGGCATCTGGGTGTGCCAATCCAGCAGGTAGAAGCTCATCAGCCTTGTGCTCCACTTGCTGGGGAGGCTACTGACAGGGGTAGGACAAAACACAAAACCAGTGCCCGGTGGATTTGTCCTTCCTCTCAATGAGGTAACCCATCCAGGCAATCCTTCCTGTAGATCAGTTTTATTTTTCCTTTTCAGACACTAATGCTGGGAACAATGCCCACACATCTCCACTGAAGATGAAGTTCTTCTCCTCACAGAACAAATCAGCAGCATGAACCTGACTGGACATGAGCATCACCAAGCCCGAGCCCCGGGAGGGACACCTTCCCTTTTCCTGTCTGTAGTGGTCACTCCACTAACAGCTGTGCCCACACTGGAGCCTGAATACGTTTCAAGGGCCATTGCTAATGAAGGCAGCGATAATTGTACAAATCTAGGAATTCCAGCTAACAACGAGGATGTGGCAGAGGGAAAGTTCACTGCAATGTATGAAACACCACCTCCAACCACTGAATTCACTCCCTCAGTTTCCAGCAGACCTCCTTGGAGGAGCAGGGCAGATGTTTCAAGAAGCTGCCCTGTGAGCATGAAATGACTGAAGGGAACCAAGCCAGCACCTCTCGCTCTCAGCTGTGGATATACCTGGCTGCAGCAGCAGTTCTCAGGGAGGGCTAGGAAGGTGCACTGCCCACTGAAATCCCAAGGGTAATCTGGGATAAGTGGCAAGCTGTTGGTGCCACATTGTGTGAGAATAACTGGGATTTATTGGTGAAAGTAACACTATCAAGGCTCAAAACATTTGCCTGGACACTGAGCAGAACATTGATAATTTTGAAATCCATCCGATGAAATTCCTGAAACTGTGCTTATATATGCTGGAAAGGACTGTGTTTGTATGAGGAGCCTTTGTGATCCCATACTCGCAGACTACACCACCACAGAATAAACAAACACTCAAACAGCTGTGTTTGTAACAAACAGGGGATGCAACCTCAACAATTCCATTCCTGTCACAACCCCGGAATTACTGCAATCTACGTACACATCCCATCAAGGTTTCCTGCTCACTCCTATTGGAATAAACTAGGCACTACTGAAAAAATTCCTGCAGCATGAGCCATGTCAACTACTGGAATGTGTCTGAAGTGATGGATACAGCTCCAATCACCGTTCATCAGGAAACAGGAGAAACACACCATGTCTTGGAAAGAGTGAGGAGATGGAGAACATCAGTGGTAGGACATTTCGTTCAGGTGGTCTCTAAGCACAAGAGGAATTACAGATCTGATACTGCACCCTCTTTTAATTTTGCTGATTTTTGTCTTATTCTGCTCCTTGTTAAATGTTTTCCTTATTGTTGGAGTGTGGCTATCAGCAAGCCTCCCCTCACATATAACATTGTTCCATGACATTCAAAGAAGCCACAAAAATGGAACCTGATCAAAAATCTCCCTCACTTTATAACTGGAACATAATCAGATCTCCATTTACAGGCACAGAGGCCAGAGCTGACCACACAGCCACTCTGTGGAGCAGAAGCTGGCTTTAGTCACCGGGTGGATTGTGGGGGTGCAACCCCTTTTCCGGGCCGCACCATGATCTCAGAAATGCTCCTTCAGCCTTGGCCTCGATGAGGAGCCCCTGGGCTCATCTCGTCTGGAGCTGATCACAAACACTGTCTGCTCCGAGGCCCTGCTCCTGGTTTCTTCAGGAGCAGCCCCACGAATGGATTTTCTTGCCCAAACAGCACAACATCACCATTCTCACACTTTCAGTGGAAGTGCGGCCAGGATGAGCCATTGCTGGCACTGAAGCCCCTCTCGTGGGGCCCTGCAAACAGCGCTCCAAAAGGAGCCCTTGGAGCTCTCCTGGGCCAGCGACTCCCTCTGAGTGGGGCCTCTCCCAGCCGGGAACTCTCCCGTTTGCTGCACTCACAGGAGCCCCAAAAAATGACGAGTCCTGGGCTGATCCTCTCATTCCTCGAAGGCTGACCCGCTGGGGAGATGCCAAAGCATCCAAAGTGAGCATTTCCCTGCCCTCAGGGGAGTTCCTCACAGGCACCTCACACTGACTGCACACAGAGTGCCGGGGCTCTGGCAAAGCTGGCAGAAATGCTGCTCTCGGAGGGGCTGAGTTATCTCGGGTATCTCACTGAGTTAGGCCTGTGAGCAAGATTAAGTCATGAGTTATAAGCTAAGTGAAATGCTGGAAGTGTTGTTCTTTACAAGGTTGCTAAGTTTGACTTTGATTTCCTAATTTCAATCAAGAGCTGTTAAGTGTCATTCCTCTGTTCATTGTTAGGGTTAAGCTGTAAGTTAAGTGAGCTATTCATGAAGTGCTATTCCTTTGTTAAATTGTTAGGTTTAAGGTACAACTTAAGCACTATTAAGTCTGAGTGCTATGAAGCTTTTAGTCCACATTCCTTTTTATCTATGCCCTCGCTGTTCCTTTTGTCACAAACAAACACACCTCCATTAATTCTGTCAGAGCTCTCCTTGCCGTTCCAGACACCGCCCGTAGCCGAGCCCTGCGTGAGCTCCAACCTGGCGATGCTCCTGTAAACAGCCGAACCCACAATTCAGGGCAGCAGCTGCCGCACCTAAACCCTGCCTTGTCACAGATAAGATCACCAGAGATGCGACCTCTGCATCTGAGCTCCATCGAGTTTTTGAGGCGAGCTGATGGGTGAGAAGAGAATGACCTGAGAGCAGTAAGAGGAAGCAGCCCCTGTGCCCCAAACCCTGCAGGAGCAGGAGGAGCACTGAGCTCTGCTGGGAGAACTGGGATCACATTGTCGGGGTGCCCACGGCTGCTCCCACACAGCTCCTGGGTCCAGGGAGAGCCCAGGCTGTGCCCAGCACACCCTGCACAGCCAGGGAGAGCAGCCCAACAGCAGCAGGGAGAGTCCCAGGAGCCCAGGCTGGAATTCCCAGAGGCAAAGCAAGAGTGGTTTGGTTTTCCGTGTCCTCGTCCACAGCCATGTCCAGTTCCAAGGTCCTTTTTGACCCTCAAGGTTTATGCAAACTGCAGGAAGGAAAGGGAGGGGTCAGTGTGCTCTGCCCCTCTATCAACCACACATTTTTATCTCCTTTTCATAAATTAAAGTCGCATTTTAGCATTTGATTCTCTTCAGGCTCTATGTTGACAAATAGAAATATGTGTAGTTACAGCTGGTAGGTTTATATTGGTGAAGTTTTTTTCGGTTTTTTTACGATAGTGGAACCTCACATAAAAGAAGAAAACACAGGAACAAACCTTTCCAGCCTGTACAGAACAGCCACCACCTCCACAGCTGCTGCAGGTTCACATTTCTCCGTTGCCCCCCAAACCCTCCACGTCCCTGATGCCGAATTGTGCCCCAAAAGGCGAAATATTAACTGCTCAGAGACTTAAATTTTAAAGCCTATAAGCAGGAGGTATTTATTTACAACGCGTTGGAGAAACCGCCAGCTCTTGCTGGACAAAAGGGTTTCTGACTTTACTAGCAAAAAAAGCAGGTTTTTATACAATTTCTAACATGCATATTCATAGGTAGGCAGGAGTATAGGCGGAGTCTTCCGGGAATTCTTAGTTTCTCTTAGTTAAATTTTAAACTTTTCCTAATTTGGGCAGCTTCCTGTGGTACTTGGCTTGATCTTGGTCACTTGTCAGGTCGCGTTGACTTGTTGGCTTTCATTTCTGTTTTGGGGCATCACTTTTCTTGTCCTAATTCCAAAGTTTTCTCTTGTCAGTGTGTTTTAGATCAATTATTAACTTGTCCAAATATTTGGATTCCAAAGTTCTTCCTGATAGTGTATTTTGTCTTTTAATTCTTTTATTTCTCAAAGAAATGTTTTATTATGGTTTCATCCCCTCCCACAGACCAAAGCCCCCATTTCAAACACCTTTATCTGCCCGACTCTGTATCAGGGGGCACGGTGACTCCGGCCAAGGCACGGGGGGACAGGGCACAGGGAATGGCTTCTGCCGCCTGCAGGCAGGGCTGGATGGGATCTTGGGAGGGAATTCTCGGCTCTGAGGGCACGTCTTGGGGATGGTTTTACCGCAGTCCCCAGCGTCCCCAGCCGGTTACGGCCATAACCGCCACAAAGGGAAAAGCGGTGCACAACAGGCGGGAAAACTTCTGTCATTGGTGGGGTTTGTTGTCTGCTCGGAGATATATATAATTAACAGGAAACACCGGTCATTGCCTGTCCCACACATTTGCCTGGAAGCCCCCTAATTTCAAAGTTACACTGATTTGGAGGGAGGGGTCACCTTTCCCACCCTCCTTGGCAGACCCTGGGGTCTCACAAGAGCCCAGTAGAGAGGGAGAATCCCCTCCTTGCACCCAAGCCTTTGGGTGAGCCCAGGGTCGGGAGCAGCTTCCCAGCCACCAGCTGGGGAGGCAGGTGGGGCTCACAGCCCCGGGGTGCCACGAGCCCAGCACGGAGCTCGCCCACGGCTCAGGGCATTCACTGCCCTCAAATGTGTTCTTTCACCTGCCCTGCCTCACCCTGGGCATTTCCTACTGAGAGGAGCACGCGGAGACCCCAAACCCCTCAATTCAGCTCACAGCACGTTACACCAGCACGGCGTTCACTGGGGGGTTTTCCGCTTTCCCAGGCCCTGCAGTGTTGTAACCTGGGGGCCATAAACACCCCACAAATGCTTCACTTCACCTGAATGCAGCCATCCACTGCTCAGACACTTCAGCCACAGCACCTACACCACTTGTAGAGCCAGCAAAGTCACCCAAATACCTCAGACCCTGTTCTAAGGAGGGCCAAGCCCTTACTGCAGGGAGAAAACACAACAGCATTACAGGGGGAACTGAGCGGTGGGTGGCTCCACCCTGGAAAAATTTTTTAAAAAGGCAACAAAACACACAAACCTGGCCTGGGAGTGACTGCCCCAGAAAATAACCAGCATATAGGAGGGATGGCTCTGCTGCTTTTATGTCTTTGCAGAAGTATTTGCAGGTGCCAGGCAGAGCTGGCCCTGGTAACTCCTCTCAGGTGTGGGAGCTGCAGCACCTGCTGGGAACAAGTCAGAATTCCAGAGTTACTGATTAGAATAAGAACAATGTATATTGTCTCAATAGATTAAAAAACCTGATGTTTTAATTTAGATTCAAATCCTTTCCATCACTGATATTTTACAGCATCTCCCACCTGTTTTCCTTTCTAACCACGCTGAGTTGTTGCCAGGACAGAAGGTGGGATTGATTTTTCCCCTGACCCAGGCTGTGAACCTGGGCAAGAGTATCAATCAGTGTTTGGTGATGCCAGGGGAAGCTCCCCAGGTAAAGCCTGCAGAAGGTGATGACCCTGACTGTTTCACTCTGGGGAAGCTCCCCAGGTAAAGCCTGCAGAAGGTGATGACCCTGACTGTTTCACTCTGGGGAAGCTCCCCAGGTAAAGCCTGCAGAAGGTGATGACCCTGACTGTTTCACTCTGGAGCAGCTCCCAGCCTCCTTCTCTCAGGTCATTTACAAACGTGACTCTGGATGTGTTTGCACCCAAGCTCGTGCTGCCCAGGGATGTGACACGGTGTCCAACTCCTGTCCTGGAACAAGTGAGGGGGCTGCAGGGGCAGGGCTGGCCAGGGCACTCACAGGGATCTCTGCAGTGCTCTGGGGAAGGGCACGGTCCCAGGGAGGTTCAGGTGGGATATTGGCAACATTTCCTCACAGGAAGGGAGGTCAGACATTGGAACAGGAGGTTCAGGTGGGATATTGGCAACATTTCCTCACGGGAAAGGAGGTCAGACATTGGAACAGGAGGTTCAGGTGGGATATTGGCAACATTTCCTCACGGGAAGGGAGGTCAGACACTGGAACAGGAGTCCCTGCCCCCAGAGGATTTAAAGGCCATGTGGATGTGGCACTGGGGACATGGGGCAGTGCTGGGAATGGCTGGACTCGATGGGCTCAGAGAGCTTTTCCCACCCAAACAATTCCTTATCCTCATTCTCCTGTGAGCAGCTTGATCCTGCTGCACCTCGAGTGTTTCAGTGGCTTTCCTAGAGGACAAAGCTGGAATTCTCTCTGCTCTTACAGTTGGATTTCCAGTCTCCTCCTGCTCTTTCCCTGCTCTAAGGAAACGACTCCACAGGGGCAGGAGTTGTGGATTTTTATCCCTGGACACTGGCATGAAGCCAGCCCATCAACTGGGAGCATAGGCAGCCTTAGAAATGATTGAGAGCACCTCCAGGTCCCCCAAAATACTCTTGGAGCCAGTTTTGCTGGCTGTACAATGAGTTTTCCTTGTGCTCCAGACTTTCAATGTACAAATACCAGCTCAGGTATCCACCCACACTGGGGCACTGCTCACAAAGTTCCTTCCTGCTCATCTCTTCACATTTTGATTTTTGGGCAACAGCTTCTCCACTCCAAGGCAAAGCAAATTGCCTGATCTGGACTGAAATGGAACCAGCAGCTCAAAAATGTGCAAGAGCTGAAAGGTGAGAGTCCTTAACTCCCAGCTCTCATTGTGGCACTGAGATAACGAGGGGAGAGCTCAGCTGTGCATCTAAACATTTCAACAATCCCTTCTCCCAAGAATACTATGCATCATTTTTTCAGTGTGCTAAAAAGTAAGGGCTGGATTTTAGGCGTTTTATGTGTGGTACAGACTTTAGAAAAGCAACATTTTGTAGACAAAGAACCCAATCCGGGCTGGATGTGCCTGGGGGGAAATGGACGTTGGAGCCAAACTGCAGCAATCACCAACGTTTCATTACAATAAAGGGCTTTTTCTTAGAAAGAAAACCAGTTCTGTGGGATTTATCAGCTGCCACCATTTCGGCTGATTTGGTGCTTTTTCGAGCTGGAGGGACCGTGCTTGGACAGAGTTTTGGGAGGGTTGTTGTGGGAAGGGCGGCTGAGGACACCTCGAAGGCTGAAGAATTCTGCATTCCTCTCCCTGTCCCCCTGAGCACGGGGCTGTTCCCTTTCCCTGGACTGGGATGGATCAGCTCCTCCACCCGCTTGCACCTGACTTCTTTTCCCACTGCATTTTCCCGTTAACCGGCCATTCCCAGCCCCTCCTCCTGCCCTGATGGGATAAGGAGAGCCCCCTGAGCTGTGCCCTCCATCCCCACCCTCTGCCCAGGGTGCTGGGGAATGTCAATAACCCCGAGGAGAAAAAGGGAATTTTCTGTCCCAGCTCTCTGTGGGTGCTCCTGGCAGAGCCCTCCGAGAAGGGATCCCCACAGTGCAAATCCTTTGTGATGTCGGGTAGGAAAATAATCCTTAATTCACTCACTGGTCTTAGTTCTGTTCCTCTCACACAGATTTTTGAGTAGCTCTTCTATAGTGTTTTATAAAACCACATGAATGTGCTGCTAGCTTGTAAAATCGTAAAGAAAAACCTTGAAGTCATGAATAATATGACAGTTTTTATGGCTGTAAATCCCTTAACCTTGTAGGCATTGAATTTTTCTGCCTTTTATTACTTGAAGGATGTAAATACCTATTAACTAGAGTGTAAATTTTGAGCTAAATAAATGCGTTGAGGAGGAATGTTTGGGACATTTAGTCTAGAAATAATGATCAATTCATAGCCTGCTATTTAGTATTATTGAATATAAGAGAAAAAAAATCCTTTCAAGGGGATGAGAGGATTGTGTGTAACAAAACATGGAGCTGTAGTAGGTGTGACACAAACATTATTTTACTATAGGCTGATGTGCACAAAGAGCATTTTGCCAGAGAGAATTCATGTGATGTTCAATCTATCCCAACAATTAAAGTGCGTGTGAAACTGTGTGATCTTTGGATACTCAGAAATCCCAAGTTTGGTTTATTTGGGTTGGTTTCAAAGTCTTGAAGGAATGTTTAATCTATAATTAACAACCCCAGCTCGCAACCATCCCGCTGGATGGGGCTTTGATGAAAACCTGGTTTCTTTTTCATGGGATCCAAAGGTGCTGAGCACAAAAATGACAGAAAATATGGATTTGAGCTGCTCTGCCTGAGGTTGAGATTGATCTGAGCCAAGTGTCTGAATCCCTGGCTGGAGGCAGAGACATGAGGAGTCCTGGCTTCAAACACTCCTAATTAATGCAGCTCCTTGGGCCAATCCTACATGAGAGCCCTTTTGCTTTGCCTCTGGTTTATTATTTATGCCCCTGTCCAGGGTTTTTATGGACTGTGTCACGATATGTTAATTAACTTGTGCTTCCCCCCCTCGAGTCATTTGGCTTAAGATTTAATTAAATAGTGGATGTTAAGTGTGGTGTAGTGCAGAGATTCAGCTGAGGTTGCTTTTTGCTGGCTTGGAGGGATATTAAAGCTGAATATTCACTGTGTTGGGAGCACTTCCTTCTGTGGTGTGGGATCCTGCTGCCCAGATCTACCTGGATCAAACAGGAGGAAATTCCCTGGATATTTATCCACATTTAGAAACTGTTTTGGTTACAGTCTTTATATTTAAAAAGCTGTTATTTAGATATTTTATTGGACTTCTCAGCGCCTGTTACTGTTCTTGCTGAGGTTTTTTGCCTTAGAAAGTTCAGGATGGAATGAAAAGCTGGAAATGCCTCAATTATCCATCCAGGAAGTCTGAGGCATCTTTTGACTTTTCAAGGAAAAAAAAAACCACAGAGGGGAACTAGCCAGCTCCATGGGGATCAATCAGATTTTTCCTGGGAGCTGGGGTAAATAAATCCTATTTTATCCCTCACTCCTGGGATTGTGTGTCATCCACTCTTGAGATAATTTCTAGGAGGGAAGGTGCAAATTGTGGTAACAACAAATGAAAGTTTGTTCTGATTATTTAATAGCTGTACTTAGGATACAGAGAGTTTTGGTCTATGGTACTTCTTTAGAAAATTTGCCTTTAAGGTGTCTGTTTGACATGATTTTATAGGATTCAATGGGATTATTCCTGTACTTTTAGGAAAAACTGCTTTTCTGCCTCTGCCCCAGGCCTTTAACTGGCAGCTCCTTCACATGGAGAAGTTTTCTCCCTGTCCCCCAAAGCAGTTAATTAAAAATGAAACCCCAAACAACCCCCAAGCCCAGCTCTGAGCAGTTCAGTGGAGCTGGGCTGCAGAATGAGCCTTTTGTGCCGCTGTTCTTCCCAGGAGCTGCAGCTGTGCCCAGCTCCCTCACAAACGAGTTCATCAGCTCCATTATTCCCCAAAAGTGCAGCAGCTGCTGCTCCACTCCAGCCTCATTTCCCTTGCACTCCTCTCAATTGGTTCACTCCAAACATTTTGTCACTAAATCGTTCCTTTGTGGCAGCCACATGGACAGAATGCATTGAAACGCTCCAGAGGGCAGCAATGGGGAGCCCCTGGCTCAGAGGATGGGATCAGGTCGGAACGTGGATTGGGGGCTCTCAGGAAGGGGTGCTGGGAGGGGAGTGCTCGGAGGGCTTGGGTTGTGCTCCCTTGGGAGCAGGGAGGAAATGGGAATGCTGTCCCTCTCTCCAGGCTTTTATCCCGATGGGTTTGGGGCTTCGCTTGTTCCTTGGAAGTCTCTGGGATGCAGATGTTCCTGGAGTGGGAGGTGGCAGCTGGCAGGGATGTTAAACACCAGCAATGCTGGCAGGGAGAAGCTGGCTTGCTCACTAGGAAATGCAACTAAATATTTGCTGAGGTTTTTTTCCAGGATTTTCCTAGATTTCCTCCAGTGCCCAAATGACTGCAGCTGGAGTGAGCATGTTTTGCACTCACACAACCTTTAGGATGTTCCTGCTGCTGTTTCCCATGCTGTTCCATGGCTGAGGCTGCATTGTTGTGGGGGAAAAAAATGAGAATTCAGTTTTCTCTAGAGCTAGTCAAAAGGCTTGGAAGATCCAAACAGCTTGGAAAAGCAGGAGGAGGATGGAAAAACAAAGCACTTTGTTCTTGGGAATAATCCATGGTCTTTTCAAATGCTGCAGATTCCTGCAGGTGTCTGGGAAGTTTAATTTTGTAATTGCTTCCCTTATTGCCAGGCTGTGAGCTGTGCATCCCGTCCTGTCCATGGAATGCAATTTGAGGGAAAGCTTTGGAAACACTCTGGTTTTCACCTGGCTGCCAGGGAAAAGGGGACCAAACTCCAAACCAGCTGGGGCTTTGAATGGGAGGGAGGGGGCAGAGAGTGCCAGGACACAGGGAATGGCTTCCCAGTGCCAGAGGGCGGGGAGAGATGGGATGTGGGGAAGGGATTCCTGGCTGGGATGGTGGGCAGGCCCTGGAATTGAATTCCCTGAGGAAAATTTGTGGCTGCCCCTGGATCCCTGGCAGTGTCCCAGGCCAGGCTGGACACTGGGGCTGGAGCAGCCTGGGACAGTCCCTGCCCATGGGATGGGATTTCAGGTCCCTCCCAACCCAAAGCAGCCTGGCACTCTGCATCCCCAGGGGCACAGCCCATCCCTGCCCCAGCCTCACAGTTCCACTGGGGTTCGTGGGGCAGTGGAGGTTCCCCCTGCCCCAGAGGCACAGACACATTTGCAGGACATCCACGGGATTGAATCCAGCAACACCTGGAAAGGGAGCGCTGGGAGCAGCTCCGGGGCACCCCAGGAAGGGAGAGCAGGCGCAGGATGCACGGCGCTGGGTTTGGAGCGGGACATCCTGCCCTGCGCAGCAGCCCCCTGCAGCAGCCCGGATTTATCCTGGTTTCCACGGGCGGGTTTGGGAACCTGCAGCGGGATGCGCGGCTGAGGGAGGGGAGCCAGCCCTCCTTCCCTGCCTCCTGTCCCTGATCCCGGCCACACGGTGGTGGTGTTGTTTTCCTAATCCCGAAAAGCTCTTCCCAGGAGCGGCTGGAGGAGCGGGAAGGGCTGGGGTCGTGGGCTGCAGATGATCCTGAGAAACCTTCATGCAGTTTTCATGTCAGGACATCAGGAACGTGGCACCAACATTTGTGTGGAGTAGCAGTGCTGCTTTTCCAGCTTCCCAGGCTTTGGAATCCAAAGTTTCCCTGAGTTTGGTGGATTGGTGCTACTTTATCCCATGGGGTGAAATGAGGCGAGCCTGTTGTCCAGGAGAACTGAGGAACTCCGAGTCCTTGGGTATCATTTTATAAAGTTAAAGCTGTTGTTTGTGAAAAGGTGGTTTAGGCTCTGTTACAAGGAATGGATCATTCCAGATTCCTATTGGCAGAGGTTTAAATCCCAAAAATATCTTGTCTGGGAGGCTCCCTGCTCAGGGAGAGGGCCCGTGCAGTGATGCCCTGGACAGACAGAGGTTGGAGCTGCTGTGTGTGATCCTTGAGCGCCTGATCCAGGCCAGATCTCCTTGGCCAAATACCCTGCAGACTCTGGAATGCTGTGGAATCCTTCCTGGAAGGCTGTGGGAAAAGGGAATTGAAGCATCCTTGAGATCCAGGAGTCCTGGGCAGGCTGTGTTTACAGGCTGGGATTAGAGCAGGAGCTCGAGCAGGAATTAAACAAAAACCAGCCCAAAACTGAAACAAAATACCTCAAACCAAAAGAAAACCCAGCCAAACAGGACGAGGGGTGTGGGATGGGCTCCTCCATCCCTGTTGGTCTGGCTCTGGAAGCTGAGGAGTGCCCTGGGTTACTTTTAGGGCAGGAGCCACTTTTATTGGTAAAAGCTGACCTTGAAGTGGCCTGGGCTCTGTCCTGCTTGGAAATGGAGCTCACCTGCCATGGCAGAGGAAGCAGAGCCACCCTGGTGTCCCTCCTGGTCCCCAGCAAGGAGAAGGAGCAGCCAGGCAGGACCCAGAGCAGCTGGGCCAGGAGATCAAGAGGGCTTTGGTGCCTCCTCTTCCTCGCCCCGTGGCCCCAGGGAAGGAAATCAGGTACAATTTAATTACATTTAATTACACTGCCTGATGATGCTGCTCCCCAGCACAGGAAGGACGTGGAGCTGTTGGAGCAGCTCCAGAGGAGGCACCAGGATGATCAGAGGGATGGGAGAGCTGGGGGTGCTCACCTGGAGAGGAGAAGGATCCAGGCAGAGCTCAGAGCCCCTGCCAGGGCCTGAAGGGGCTCCAGGAGAGCTGCAGAGGGACTGGGGACAAGGATGGAGGGACAGCACACAGGGAATGGCTCCCACTGCCAGAGGGCAGGGCTGGATGGGACATTGGGAATTGGGAATTGTTCCCTGGCAGGGTGGGCAGCCCTGGCACAGGTGCCCAGAGCAGCTGTGGCTGCCCCTGGATCCCTGGCAGTGCCCAAGGCCAGGCTGGACACTGGGGCTGGAGCACCTGGGACAGTGGGAGGTGTCCCTGCCATGGCAGGGGTGGCACTGGGTGGGATTTAGGCTCTCTCTGAACCCATCCCAAGATTCCATGATCTTCCTGGCATATTCCTGGTTCTTGTGTAGCTGCAGGGGAGCCTTGTGCAGGTGGAGCTGTGTGATCTGTTCAGTTCTGTGGAATTTAATTTCCAAATGCATTTTAAAAAGGGCAATTTGGGGGAAGTTCAGTGTTTGGGGGCAGAGCAGGCTCTGACAGCTCCTCTCCATCAGGCACCTGTCAGTGCAGCTCCAGCATCCTCAGCAGCCCTCCAGTGCCTCAGTTACTCTGAGTGGGCTTTGAATTCATTGTGTGCAGCTCAACTTTTTGTACTTCGTTTTTGTACTTCGTTTGCTTGTAAGCTATGGACAAAAATGGCAGTAATTTGAATTTTTTCTAGGTCACTGTACACTATTATCAGCTGGTCTCCTTCCTATCAATTTCAACCATTCAGTTTTTAGCCAACAGATTTTTAAAATAAATATGCCCTGGCTGAAAAGGAGGAGATGCTGTTCTAAAATTGTTAGAGCTTGTTGTTAAAAATGACCTTCATGCAAAAGGAGGTTATTTGACTTAAATAGACTTTTAAAAACTTCTCCATTTCAGCAGAGCAGATTTTGATGGACTGAGAGACTTGCCTGACCATTAACTGGGAACAGGAAGGAATTGCAGGGCTGTTCCAGTGGCAGCTGATAAGGAGGAGAAGGGCTTGGCCCTTTGCGTGGAAAATCGGGATAGGCAGAAGTTGGAATAGTGGGAGAGCCTTGGAAGGAAGAGAAATCATGCAGGTGGGAGCTGGCCCAGAGGGCAGCACAGGACAGGCTCACGCTGGGCTGCTTGGTGTTCCCAATAAATGTGTGTCCATCCCTGGAGCCTGGCTGCTCTCACTCAGGCCCGTGCCCTCCGTGCATCTTCCCCCTCCAGAATTCCCTTGTCACAGCCCGTGCTCAGCCAGGCTGAGAGATTCCTGCCCTGGCTCTTCTCCAGCTGCAGCCTCTGGGCTGGTGAATGTTCATGAGCAGTAAAACCTCCTGTCCACACTGTTAGAGGCAGAGGGACTGTGGTGAGTGGAGGCCCTGTCCTCCTGCCCAGGAGCTCCCAGCTCTGCTCCCAGCCTGAATTCCTGCCCAGGAGCTCCCAGCTCTGCTCCCAGCCTCAACTCCTGCCCAGGAGCTCCCAGCTCTGCTCCCATCCTGTCCTCCTGCCCAGGAGCTCCCAGCTCTGCTCCCAGCCTGAATTCCTGCCCAGGAGCTCCCAGCCCTGCTCCCAGCCTGACCTTGTGCCCAGGAGCTCCCAGCCCTGCTCCCAGCCTGAATTCCTGCCCAGGAGCTCCCAGCTCTGCTCCCAGCCTCAACTCCTGCCCAGGAGCTCCCAGCTCTGCTCCCAGCCTGAATTCCTGCCCAGGAGCTCCCAGCTCTGCTCCCAGCCTGAATTCCTGCCCAGGAGCTCCCAGCTCTGCTCCCAGCCTGAATTCCTGCCCAGGAGCTCCCAGCCCTGCTCCCAGCCTGAATTCCTGCCCAGGAGCTCCCAGCTCTGCTCCCAGCCTGAATTCCTGCCCAGGAGCTCCCAGCCCTGCTCCCAGCCTGAATTCCTGCCCAGGAGCTCCCAGCTCTGCTCCCAGCCTGAATTCCTGCCCAGGAGCTCCCAGCTCTGCTCCCAGCCTGACCTCCTGCCCAGGAGCTCCCAGCTCTGCTCCCAGCCTGAATTCCTGCCCAGGAGCTCCCAGCCCTGCTCCCAGCCTGAATTCCTGCCCAGGAGCTCCCAGCCCTGCTCCCAGCCTGAATTCCTGCCCAGGAGCTCCCAGCTCTGCTCCCAGCCTGACCTTGTGCCCAGGAGCTCCCAGCTCTGCTCCCATCCTGTCCTCCTGCCCAGGAGCTCCCAGCTCTGCTCCCAGCCTGAATTCCTGCCCAGGAGCTCCCAGCTCTGCTCCCAGCCTGTCCTCCTGCCCAGGAGCTCCCAGCTCTGCTCCCATCCTGAATTCCTGCCCAGGAGCTCCCAGCCCTGCTCCCAGCCTGAATTCCTGCCCAGGAGCTCCCAGCCCTGCTCCCAGCCTGTCCTCCTGGCCAGGAGCTCCCAGCCCTGCTCCCATCCTGTCCTCCTGGCCAGGAGCTCCCAGCTCTGCTTCCATCCTGTCCTCCTGCCCAGGAGCTCCCAGCTCTGCTCCCAGCCTGTCCTCCTGCCCAGGAGCTCCCAGCTCTGCTCCCATCCTGAATTCCTGCCCAGGAGCTCCCAGCCCTGCTCCCAGCCTGAATTCCTGCCCAGGAGCTCCCAGCTCTGCTCCCAGCCTGAATTCCTGCCCAGGAGCTCCCAGCCCTGCTCCCAGCCTGAATTCCTGCCCAGGAGCTCCCAGCTCTGCTCCAGCCTGAATTCCTGCCCAGGAGCTCCCAGCTCTGCTCCCATCCTGAATTCCTGCCCAGGAGCTCCCAGCCCTGCTCCCAGCCTGAATTCCTGCCCAGGAGCTCCCAGCTCTGCTCCCAGCCTGAATTCCTGCCCAGGAGCTCCCAGCCCTGCTCCCAGCCTGAATTCCTGCCCAGGAGCTCCCAGCCCTGCTCCCAGCCTGAATTCCTGCCCAGGAGCTCCCAGCTCTGCTCCCAGCCTGAATTCCTGCCCAGGAGCTCCCAGCCCTGCTCCCAGCCTGAGCTGGGCTCCAAAGCTCAGCAGGACAGGGAGGGCTCCCTTCCTGCTGGGTTTGTGGTTATGAGTTAGAGACATCTCTCCTCCACCTGAGCTGGAATGGGAAGAGTGATGAAATACCAAATGTTGTCTCAGGAGAGGCTCCTCCAGCAGAGCCAGTGCTGGGTGCTGAGCAATCTCCTGACAGGAAATACAGCCAGCCCCATCCAGAATTAGCTCAGATCCATTCTTTTCAGCCAATTTTTATTTTTTCCCTGATAAGGCACTCGCAACACCTCTAATTTTAGCCTGGCTCTACGTTCTCAGAGCGAGCTGTGCCAGGAGGGTGGAGCAGTGCACTGCTGGGAGTGTGACTGGGCTGGGGGAAACGTGCCCAGCTGCCCACCAGAGCACACCCCAGGGGAGGGGGCTCTGCAGGGCCACTCGTGAGGGTTTGGGGAATAAACCCCTGTCAGGGGTGTCCAGGGGCTGCTCAGCACCCCGAGCAGGGTTTGTCCGTGTTTTGGGTGGGAGTGTGGATCTGCTGGAGCTGCAGGAAGCTCTGCAGGGCCAGGTGAGACCCAGGGGTCAACAGGGCCCAGGGCTGGGTCCTGCACTTGGGTGACAACAACCCCTGGAATGCTCCAGGCTGGGAAAGAGAGGCTGGAAAGCTGGGAAAGGCCCTGGGGATGCTGGTGACAGCAGCTGGGCATGAGCCCAGGGGTGGCAAGGTGGGCAAGAGGCCGATGGCCCCTGGATTGGGTCAGCCCTTCATGAGAGACCCTGAGGGGCTGGAGAGTGTCCAGAGCAGGGAATGGAGCTGGGAAGGGGCTGCAGAATCCCTGAGGGAGCCGGGAAGGGGCTGCAGAATCCCTGAGGGAGCCGGGAAGGGGCTGCAGAATCCCTGAGGAGCTGGGAAGGGGCTGCAGAATCCCTGAGGAGCTGGGAAGGGGCTGCAGAATCCCTGAGGAGCTGGGAAGGGGCTGCAGAATCCCTGAGGGAGCTGGGAAGGGGCTGGAGAATCCCTGAGGAGCTGGGAAGGGGCTGCAGAATCCCTGAGGAGCCGGGAAGGGGCTGCAGAATCCCTGAGGAGCTGGGAAGGGGCTCAGCCTGGAGCAAAGGAGGCTCAGGGGGCCCTTGTGGCTCTGCACAGCTCCTGCCAGGAGGGCACAGCCGGGGGGGTCGGGCTCTGCTCCAGGGAACAGGGACAGGAGCAGAGGGAACGGCCCCAGGCTGGGCCAGGGCAGCTCAGGGTGGGCACAGCAGGAATTTCCCCATGGAAAGGGGGGTCAGGCACTGGAACTGCCCAGGGAGGGTTGGAGTGCCCATCCTGGAGGTGGCACTCAGAGCTCTGGGCTGGGGACAGGGTGGGCATGGGGCACAGCTGGGACTCCATGGGCTGGGAGGGCTTTTCCAGCCCCGGGGATCCCGGGATTCTGTGATGTTGGCAGGGCATGACCATGGCTGTGCAAAGGAGCTGAGAAAGTTCTCCTGGAATCGCAGCTGGGAATCCTGGCTGGATGAGGCTGCCCAGGGGTTAAACACCCCTGTGCTCCAGGACTGAGTGCTGGGCTTATCCTCACTTAGACTTGATCTCAGCACCAGTTAAATGCTGGGCAATGCTTTGAACTTTCCTTTGTAGAAGAGATGTGGGCAGTTCAGCTTTGGAAGCCTTGGGATCAGGACTGTGTCCTGGGGAGGAGATGGGTACCCCAGGGATGGACTGACTCCCTGTGCCCCACGAGTGCTCAAGGCCAGCCTGGGTGGGGCTTGGAGCTCAAACGTGGATTTTGAACACTGCAAGTTTGAGCTCCTGAGTAGCTCCAGGCTCTACTGCTGTGTATTTAAAAGTGGCCACAGAGACAACTTAGTCTAAACTCAGAACTGGAATTTTTCAGGATTCCAGCAATACCTCGGTTCAGACTTGGCATTGGGCTCAAATCCAGCTCATTTAAACATATTAAAAACAAACCAAAATAAATGTCACTGGGAGTTTCTGATGGCACACTCATGATAATAATGATAAATGCAATTAATATAATTTGCTTTCTTAAATTAGGGCTCTTTGAGAGTTCTGGCAGAGACTGAGACAAGCGGGCCCATGACCAAGTGATCTCCCAGCTCTCCAACCTCCCCTTTATCATCTGTGCTGTTTAAAATCACCAGGGAGTTATTTTGATAAGAGTTTGGAGCTTGTGAGGTTTGAATTGCCAAAACTTTAGAGGAGCATTGGGCCCTTAACAGGAAACGGGTCTGAATTAGATTTAAACTGATATTTAATTTGGGGCTAAGCCTCAGCCTCAGCTTTGGGGATGTCACACTTCAAGCTCTGCTTTAATAAAATGTCAGAAACTTGGTGCAGTTATCAGTGAGGTTCCTGATGTGATCCCTGCTGGCTCTGGGAACAGGGATAATCTGCATCCCAAGGAGTCTCAGTGTGGTGAATCATGCAGCACAAACCCTGCTCACAAAAACCTGCTTCATTATATAATGATGCTCAGGGATTGCCAGGGCTCTGTCCTACAAGACACAGAACAATTTTAACCTGAGAAATACAAAAAGCTGATGTAGAGCTGCCTGGGTTTGGGTAATGGTGTTCAGCCACTCTTTCCTTGGCAACCCTAAAGCCAAGGGGTGTTATTTGTGGAATTAAACTTGCCATAAAAGTACAATTTAAAAGGAAAAGGAGCATTTCATTAGTTTTTGATCACTTTTAAAAATTTATTTGTTTTTATTTTCTTTCCTGACTGGAATTCTCCCTGAGTTTCAGGGGTTCACCTGTGTGAGTCAAAGCTCTGGTGAATGCACACTCCCTGTCACACAGGTTCCTCACCTGATCACATGAAAGCCTTCACCAGTTCTCCTGGGCAAGAGCAGATGTCGCCAGGTTTAAAAACAAAATTAAGCCACCAGCAGCAGCTCTTGAGAATTCCTCAGCCATCGGGGCTTAATTCCATGGTGCTGTGCTGTTGTCTGTCAGCCATTCATGCAATTAAGGGAAAATCTCTCCCAACGTTTCCATGGTGCTGGAGCACTCCAGGAGAACAGGCAGCCCACACAGGAGCCAGCAGCAATGAAATATTAATTGAGCACCAGCACATGTTCAATAATCTCCATGCTTAATCCAGGCCCAGCAAATGAGGAGTGAAGCAGCACAGCCAGGATTTTCCCTTTGTCCAAGGGGAAAAAGCCATTTACCACGGGCTTGGGGTGGGAGGTGGCAGTGGTGTCCTGAGGGAGCAGTGCAGGGCTGGTGGGGCTGTGGGGATGCAGGGTGTGCATCCAGAGAAACCCAAGGGAAAAGGGATTTTGAAATGTGCAGCAAGCAGGGAATGATGAATTTACTGCAGGGCCCTGAGATCGTGGAGTCCTGGAGTGGTTTGGTGGGAAGGGACCTTAAATCTCATCCCATTGCCCTGTTCCATGGCAGGGACACCTCCCACTGTCCCAGACTGCTCCAGCGTCCAGCCTGGCCTTGGGAGGGACCCAGGGGCAGCCACAGCTGCTCTGGGAATTCCATCCCAGCCCCTGCCCACCCTGCCAGGAACAATTCCCAATCCCCAGTATCCCATCCATCCCTGCCCTCTGGCAGTGGGAGCCATTCCCATGTCCTGCCCCTCCAGCTGGAGGAGGGAGGGCAGATCCCAGAGGGAATTGTTCTCCCTGTGAGCTGCAGAGTGGATCTGGGGGAAGCTGTGCCCCCTCCAGCAGCCCCAGGGCTCGTCCACACATCCCAGCCCCGTCCAGGTGGCTGTGTCCACCCTTGGAATGTGCTGAGCCTGTGCCATCAGTCTGGATAAGCATTTCCAGGCTCTGGGAATGCCCAGTGGGCTCTGCTAGGGCTGGGTTGATGGCACCTGGGGGTGTGGGCTGAGCACTTCCATGCCAGCCATTCCCACAGGGATCTCCAGCCCCGGGGGTCTGCGGCACACACTCGGGGGGAAATCAAATATCCCAGAGCCCAGGTGCTGTGAGCTGCCCGTGTGATCCACCCAGGAGTGAGTCTGGAATTCAGGGAATAAATCCCTCAGGCTCTGTTCTCTTCATGGTGGGAAAAGCCCTTTCTTTATTCACATAACTCCTTTTCACACCGTTTTACAGCCCTCGTGTGTGACTCCGATTGGCCAGCAGCTCTCTCGCCAATTACTCTGTTGGTTAATAACAAGTTGTTACCCTGGGTTCATTGGTCACTAAACCCCCAGTGTGTGCATGCAGGGAAGTTGTTTGTGAGAGATAGCTCTCGTTTTTCTATCTCAAAGCAGTTTATACAGGCACTGGTTGCTTTTCACCCAGGAATAGATTATTATGTTAACCAGCTGCTCACCCCAGGGTTGCTTTCATGTGGGGACTTGCGAAGGGCTGCCTTGACAAGGCCAGCCACTGATTCCAGGAGAGCCAGCCTGGTTTTAGGAGGTCTTTCTTTACAATTTCTCTACCTGACAGCACGTGTGGGTCCGTGGGAAGGGCTCCAGCCAGGCCTGTGCTGCTCCTGTTGCCATTTCACCTCTGTGAGCTGGGATGGGTTTGGATGAGCTGGGGTTAGTTAGGCCAGAGCAGCCTCAGTTCCCTGGAAAGAAATCCTGTCCTGGTGTGTTAGAACCCTGGATACTGAGAATTTTAAACTTTCTGTGTTAAAAGACACAGGCCCTCAAGAGAACACTACATTTGACCTGAGGCTATAGAAAAAACTTCCAAAATTTAATCGTAACAATAAAATTATAAGTGGGTAGCTTAATTAAAAGTGTATGATATCATATAATAAAAAACCTAGAGTTTAAAGTTTTAAAATATAGTAATATATAAAATAAGATATATATAATATATATGATTTAATTACGCATTATATATTATAAAATATTATAATTCTATAATATATTATAAATTATATATAATTTATTTAATATATACAATTATATATATAATTTATTATTATATAATATATATAAATAAATATATAATATATATAAAGCAAGATAAAAGTTTTAAAGCAGAAGCTAGTCCTTCTTCTTTAGCTTCTTCTTCACCTTTTTCTTCTTGGGGTTGGATGGTATTTTGTAATTAAACAAGAAGTCCACATTATGAGACATAATTGATTAGTTATTAAGTTAAAAGTAAAAATAATTTAAGTATCACTTCTTAATTAAATAGTTTTTCCTTAAAAGACCTTGTAAAGGTAAATATGAAGCCATTTTATAACTTACTCGTAAAATACTGTAAAACTCACAACTTGTAAAACTATATTATAAATTAAAAATAATAAATACCTGACTCCAAACACAAAATACCGTCTCAAACACTTTCAATCCCAACCCTAACAAAAAAAAAGTATTCATGGAGAAAAATCAGGGGAAAACTGAGAATTGTGTTCTCTGGCTTGTTTAATTTCTAGATATCTCAGAAAGGGTTCTGTCAGCTCCCTTACGTGAGAGCAGATAATGGGGCAGATATTGATATCTGAAAGGAGACTTTCAGGGCCTGAACTGTATTTATTTTAAACTTCTGAGGTGTGTGATCTACAAAAACCTGAGAAAATGTGTGCAGATAAAGTTTCAAGAAGAAAGGGAGTGAAAACTCTGGACTTGAAAGGGAAGTTGAGAGGGAAATATCAAGTTTGCTGCTTTTTGCCTTTTTTCCCTAATTTCTCCACTTCAGATGCTAATTAACATTTCAGAGGAAGGAAGGCTTTGCTAAATCCAACATCTCTCCTTAAGGCTTGGCTTAAAAAGAATTCAAGACTTGTGTTGAAAACCAGGCTAATATTGGCATTGCAGATATTTTAAGGATAAAAGAAGGAACAAATCAAGCAAAGCCATCCTAGACAGTCTCTCAAGCCCACATAAAGACACAAACTCAGGCAAAAGAGGGTTTTAAATACTTGGCAACTCCTCTGTAACATTAACTCCAGTTCTTTTCCCTTGTTTTCCTGAGTGGTGCATCCCAGGTAGTTGTTCCCTGCGGATATTTGTGGCGTGAATTCCCCATTTCTGGTCAGACAAGTTACTGTGGGCAATGGGGGCACCTCAAAATATTGAATTTTCTTTTCTAATACACCAACTCTGGCAGTGGGAGCCATTCCCTGTGTGCTGTCCCTGCAGGCCTTGTCCCCAGTCCCTCTGCAGCTCTCCTGGAGCCCCTTCAGGCCCTGCCAGGGGCTCTGAGCTCTCCTGGATCCTTCTCCTCTCCAGGGGAGCATCCCCAGGTGTCCCAGCCTGGCTCCAGAGGGGCTCCAGCCCCTGGGGCATGTCCATGGCCCTAAAATGCTTTTCAGCAAAAAAAACCAGCTCCTCTGTTGTCCAAATATCTTTTTTTCTTTTTTTTTTCTTGATTTAATAATGAGTTAAAAAATCTTATTAGACAATTTATCAGTCATGAGAAAGAAATGGAAGTGATTATGGACATTAATAACAAAGGGAATTGTCTTCAGTAGGGTAAACAAATCCAGTGTTCCCATTTTCCCTGCTGTAATGAGAATACTTGGTTGGGATGGGCATTGCAATCCTCCCAAGAGGGAGCTTTCCAACCCAAATCTCAGCTAAAACTCCTCCAGAAGACGAATCCCATCTCCATGGTCATTCCCTGGTGTGGAACTGACAGCACTGCTGGAAAATTGACCCTTGAGCCTTCTGGCTGTGGAAATGTCAGGACCCCTTTGTCACCCCCTGACTGTGGAGTGTTTTTTCCTGGGGTGGCCAATAAAGATTTCAGCCCTCAGACCTTCAGCCCTGTGTCACTGTGGCAGCTGAGTGTGCGCCCCTGAGGTGACACCAAATTAACTTTGCTTGGGATCCATCAATGATATCCTGGCTTTCCATCTTCCCCTCAGAGCTTCATCTCTTATTTTAGCCCCTGATTTTTTTTTTTTCCCTCAGATAAAAAATACTTTGCTGATGAAACAAACTGGATTTTTCTGCCTAATGGGGGAAATTTCCATTTCCTGCTTAGCCATGACTTTTGGTCTCCTGGTTGTGGCTCCCAGCTTTCCTTACAGACCCTGGAACTCTGCCCTCTCCCCCTGCAAGGGCAAAGCTTTCCTTGGCTGCTTGGCCAAGGTTTGGGAGTGCACAGAGGGAATCCAGAGGAGCCTTCTGCCCTTGCCATGCCCTGCAGAGATGGGGATTAGTGCCAGGGGCTGGTTGGGGTGCTGACATCCCTGATCCCTGGAGGAATTTCGGGATAAAGCTGGGCATGCTGGCTTAGCCATGGCAGTTCATCCATGGATTTGAGGCTTGGTTTTTCCTTCCTGAGGCAGAGCTGTGTTTTACACAGCTGCCAGGGCACTGGGAGAGGCACAAACTCGATTTTCCTGATGTTCCTGGCAATCCCTTTATTCCACAATGTGTGCTGGGGCAAGGCCACCTTGCTAACGAGAAAAGCCCCAGTGGGAGACACCAGTAATGGGTGCTTACTGCCCAGCTTTATGAAAAGCTCTTTTGTGCTTGGATTTAAACAAACAAAAAAAAAAGCTGCTTTTGTTATTTTGGTGAGTTTTATCTCTTCAGCTGGTCTGGAGACAGTGTATTAGTCAGATGTGTGGGTAGTGGATCACCCAGGATGTCAAACTCGGTGTTTTAATTAAAAATACACAGCTTTGACATATTAAGCATCCATTAAAAGCCCCACTGCTTGTCTGGGGAGGCTCTGAGGGCAAAACTGAGCTGATTAAATGGAAAGAATGGAAGTGTTGCTCTGGATTATTGTTATTATTTTGCTTGTCTCCCAAGCAAGAGGGTTTATCTGGCTAGGGGACAACCAGCAGGTGAAAAAATGTCATTTTTTCCCTGTTAGAACTGAGTGTTTTTATTTGATTAGCACAGAGCAGAATGGGGGGTGTTGGGTGGTGTGGCCTGAAGGTTGCTGGGCTTTGCAGGGAGAGCAGAAATTGTATTTTTTAATTCCATGTGACACATTAAACAGGGAGGATTTCTCCCCCCACGGGCTCTGTTCTCAGGTGTGCTTGGATGCAGACGGGCAGGGCTCTGGGCTTGCCTTTCAGGAGCAGCTGCTGGGTGTGCTCGTGCCAAACAGATCAATGAATGTTATTAATGATCACAGAAGAAGTGATGCTGCCCTGCTTCAGGGCGCCCCGCACACCCCAAAGTCTCTCCTGGCTCCGATGGGTGCCCAAGCCTGAGGAATTTGCACCCTGGCAGTGCTGGCCCAGCTCTCCAGCTGCGTTTGGGGATGTTTGGTGCCTTTCCCTGCTGCAGCTGAGGCTCAGGGCCCTGGCAGTGGGGTCTGGGTGCTGTCCCAGCAGGGATCCTGTCCCCAGGGCTGCTCCTGCTCCTGGATTCCCTGCACAGCTCGGGAACATTTCCTAAATGCTCACACAAAAATCAGGAAATAAAGAGAAATCTTTAAAATAAAACCCCAAACCATGAAGGGCTGGATTGTAATTGCCCGGGGAAGGGTTGGCCCTTTGTCCCACACCCATCAAAGCTGGGCACTAATGAAAGGGACTTCTCCATTCTGAGCAGGAATTGTTCCTGGCAGGGTGGGCAGGCCCTGGAATTGAATTCCCAGAGCAGCTGTGGCTGCCCCTGGATCCCTGGCAGTGCCCAAGGCCAGGCTGGGCACTGGGGCTGGGAGCACCCTGGGACAGTGGGAGGTGTCCCTGCCATGGCAGGGGTGGGATAAATGAGTTTTAAGGCCCTTTCTAACCCAACCCAGCCTGGGATTCCATGATTATACCAAGGAAAATGGGAAAATGAGAGGCTGCTGCACAGCTGCCTTTTCTGGGGTTATTTTAGGCAACCACAGCTTTTTTTTTTTTTTTGAAATAGAAAATTGGTGCAGAATTGGATTAATCTGGGTAAATTTGAGTGGGCTGTGGCCTTTGGTTGAAATGTGATTGTAGCTGAATGGGAAGGCGCTGGCCCTGCAGAGCCCTGAGGAGGTGCAGAGCTGTGCATTGGTATGCAGGAGCTGCAGGGCTGCATTGCTGCCAGGCTATTTAAAACCTGCACAAACCCTCCTGAAACAAGGTTATGCTCTTCATTTGCCATTCCAGGGCTGAGAAGCTGCCACCCCCAGAAAGGCAACACAAACCTCACCACACTTGGAGCTTGTCCATAACGAAGCTGAACCAAATTTGGTTCCTTTTGATGCCGCCTTTCAATGGATGTGTGGCTAAAATAGGAAGATTTAATGACTGTAAGTGATTTAATTCCAACTGGACAGTGATTCTGCACTGAAACTCTGCAGTGTTCTGGCCTCTGTTTGAGGGTTTTGGGAAGGAATTTCGGGAAGAAATGGGTTTTGAATTGCAAAACTTTGTCTCACTTGAATAGACATCCTTGTACGTGGGAGCTCTGGAAATTTAGTTACAGCTCTCCTTGAATATATTAAAATCAGTGGGGGGGTTGTGGTTCTAAAGCAAAATAATCCCAGCACAGCTGAGGGTCAGCAGTGGTGGGTTGGGTGTGGTGGCATGCTGGATGTGGGGAAGCCTCAGGGATCGTGCCATAGTCCCAGATTTTAGGAAATGCTCTCAAAAATAGCATTAAAGTAGGGCAGCTCAGAGCCATCCCCTTCCCTGCTCTCCCAGCTCTCCTCCAGTGCTGGAGACGGGAGGCTGTGGGCTGAGGAGCAGCTCTGGGAGGGATTTGGGGCTGTCCTGGCCAGGGGATGGCCCTGGTGATCCCAGGGATGCTCCCGCAGGAACAGCCAGGCCCTGCTGTGTGCTCCCTCCTGGGCCCAGATCAGGAACTCCGGGCTTCTGGAGGCAATCCCAAGGCTTTGCACTCCCGCTGGCACCTCCCGGGGTCTCAGCACCGCGCTGGGGGGACAGTGGGGACCCTGGGCTGCAGTGGCTCTGGGCTCAGCATCAGAGCAGGGTTCCAGAGCAGACCCAGGGAAGGGCAGGGAGGGCAGCGGCATTTCCCGGGTTTCCCCAGGCCCAGGGCACCAAAACCAGCCTGAATTCAGGAAAAGTGCTTCAGAATCCCAAGCCCAGTCTGTCCCAGCCCTGCAGGAGCAGGGAGCTCTCTGGAAGGAGCACAGAGCATGGAGGGCGTTGCCATGGCAGGTGGCTGCTGTGTCCTGTGCCTGCAGTTTCCTAAAATCACCCAAGGGATTTGGGATCCTAGAAGGGTGGTGTGGGGCAGAGCTCTGGCCTTGGAGCACTCCTGGCCCTTCCCTGTCCCCAAATCCAGTGACACAGCTGCTCCTGGGGCAGCAGATGGATCCAGCTCCACAAAAACACCCAAGCACCCCCTAAGGAGCCAAAATGCCAGGAGGACACCAGGTGGGACAGGAGGTGGTGGAAGGAGAAGCTGTGGAGGTTTGGTGCATGATAAGGCAAACAGGGAGGTGGAAGGGAGCCTGGATGGGAGCAGGGAGGAGGTGTCTGGACAGAGCCTGGATGGAGCAGGAGGTGTGGAGAGAGCCTGGTGTGGAGCAGGAGTGTTGGGACAGAGCCTGGATGGAGCAGGGAGGGGGTGCTGGACAGAGCCTGGATGGAGCAGGAGGAGCTGACAGAGCCTGGATGGAGCAGGAGGTGCTGGACAGAGCCTGCAGGTGCCCGGATGGAGCAGGAGGTGGCGGAGAGAGCCTGCAGTGGATGGAGCAGGAGGTGCTGACAGAGCCTGCAGTGTCCCAGGATGGAGCAGGAGGAGCTGGACAGAGCCTGCAGTGTCCCAGGATGGAGCAGGAGGAGCTGGACAGAGCCTGCAGTGACCCGGGATGGAGCAGGAGGTGGCACTCAGAGCTCTGGGCTGGGGACAGGCTGAGGATTGGTGACCCTGGAGCTCTCTTCCACCCTCACTGAATCTGGGATGTCAGGTTTTATCCGCTGGGTGAATCTCAGCCATCAGCAGCACCCACTTGAAGCGTCCTTTGATTGTTCGTGGGACGAAAGGGGCAGGGCCTGGGCTGGAGCTGCGGAGCGTCTGCAGCTGGGGCCGTTTGGAAATGCCTGTGCCCGGCCTGATTAACATCCATTTATCCCGTGTTTCATGGCTGCTGGGGAGGGGAACTGCTGTTTGCAACTCCTCTGTTCTCGTTATTGGGATGGAAGCGTGGAGCTGCTTTGTTTCCTTGTGTCACAGCAGAGACTGGGATGGCCCCCCCAGCGTCCCTGGAGCTGCAGAAAATCGAATTAAAGCAAAACCACTTTGCTGTGCCTGTACGAGATCCCCAGCTTTACGTCGTGGTGTTTGGGTTTTCCTTTCCTGGTGTCTGGCAGAGCTTTGGGAGATCCTCTGCCCCCATCCCGAGGGCAGGGTGGGCTGCAAGGCAGAGCCCCTGAGCCAGGAGTGCTGCTCTCCTCCCTCCTGCTGCTGAGCTTCCCTGCGAGAGGCTCTCCGTGCTCTGCGGAGGAATATTTGGGAAGATGTCATTAAAAACTTCCTGTGCTGCTGATGTGCCTGAATTCCAGCGGTGACAGGGCTTGTCAGAGCTGCCCCAGGCTCTGAGGGGAGTCCCTGAACCCTCCAGCCTGTGAGGAAATCCAAGGGAAAGCCCAGAGCTGGGGAGGAAGGGCTGAGAGCAAAGCAAGGGGAGCTGGGCAGCCCGTGGGTGATGTGCAGATGGAAAAGGTGTGACTGGAACATACCAGAGCTGCCTCTGCCCTGACCCTCCTGGCCGGGGCGGCGCCTTCCTGTCTCCCAGACGAGCAGATCTGGGGGATAAATCCAGCCTGAGGCCATCATTCAGATCTAATCAGTGCCTAGGCAGCAAATCGGAACACACATCACATCCCCGCTGCAAGGAGACTGCCCTCACCCTGGCTGCACGTCGTGCCTGGAATATCCTGCAATATCCTGCTCTCCATCCTGGAATATCCTCCTCTCAATATCCTCCTCTCCATCCTGGAATATCCTCCTCTCAATATCCTCCTCTCCATCCTGGAATATCCTGCTCTCCATCCTGGAATATCCTGCAATATCCTCCTCTCCATCCTGGAATATCCTCCTCTCAATATCCTCCTCTCCATCCTGGAATATCCTGCTCTCCATCCTGGAATATCCTGCTCTCAATATCCTCCTCTCCATCCTGGAATATCCTGCTCTCAATATCCTCCTCTCCATCCTGGAATATCCTGGAATATCCTCCTCCCCATCCTGGAATATCCTGCTCTCCATCCTGGAATATCCTCCTCTCCATCCTGGAGCAGGGCCAGGGCTTCAGAGTGCAGAGCCTGGGCCACTGGGCCAGGGCATCTCTGGGACCGAGTCCTTGCTGGGCTCAGGGCACCCAAACCAGCCAGAATTCAGGAAAAGTGCTTCAGAATCCCAGCCCAGCTGGGCAGCACAAAGCACCCAGTGCACACCTGGCCCAGCTGCTTGCTTGGTGCCCCAGCCAGACCCGTTATCCAAAGCAATCCTGGGTGTTTTATCCCAATCCCAAGTGTTTTCTCCAAAGGAATCCCGGGTGTTTTATCCCAATCCCGGGTGTTTTCTCCAAAGGAATCCCAAGTGTTTTATCCAAAGGGATCCCAGGTGTTTTATCTAAAGGAATCCCAGGTGTTTTACCCAAAGGAATCCCAAGTGTTATATCCAAAGTAATCCTGGGTGTTTTATCTTTATTTCCCTTTTGTGGTGGGTGAAAAGGAAATAAGGGTCAAATTCCAGTTCCTAAATTCCCAAAATGTTTTGGTTGGGATCAGTGCCTGAGTGCTCCGTTTATCCCAGTCTGGCTGCTCCGTGGGTTTATCAGGAAGCTGCCCTTTCCCCCCCATATAAACACAGAATTCCTTTTGAAATTGCTTTTGTAGCTCACAGGTGGAGTTGTGCATAAAAATACTGTGGAAAAGAAGTTGCAGTGAATATTGATTTATTCAGTGTAAAAATTTCTTTTTTGGAGCAGGTCTAAAAGGTCTTCTTTAGGAAAAAGTGATTTATCCATTTAATATGTGAGCAGCAGGGATGTGCTCTGGGAATGCTCTGCCACAATCCAGAGGTTCTTTATTAATTAGTTGTTTATTAATAGTACTCAAACATCCTGGAAGTCCAGATCCATCCCCAGTGGCTGTTGGAAATCACCCATTTTATCCGAGAATACTCAGTTGTGTCAGGAAACTTGTCCCTTGCTGTAAGACCCTCCAGATTTTTGGCATTGCTGCTATTTCTAAGCTGTATTTTTAAAAATATGGGAAATATTAATGCACCACAAGGTTTAAGGAATGGCAGAGTCAGGAGATTCCATGACTGCACTTCCCTGGTTGAGGCCCCAGCTCATCTCCAGCTCCTCTCCACCCAAACCAGCCCAGGTGTGCTTTGTTTCTGCTGCAAAAACATTATTTATCCCGCTGCCACACTTCATTTTGCCAACTTCTTCAAAAATCAATGATTAAAAAACTCCTCCCAGCCAGCACAGGTAGGGGAGGAGGGAGAGCTTAAAAATTCTACTCGTTTGGAGTAATTTTTAATCTCTCCCCCTAATTATTCAATCACTGCAGGACTGCTGAGGACGTGGCATCAGTGACGCTGGGTTTCCGTGCTGGCTGAGGCTCGGCTCCTTCATCTTTTATTCGGATTGATCTGCGCTCCCCTTCCCCAGGAGCACCAGAGGAGCCTGGCGAGGAGCCCACAAGCACCTTTTGATTTTCACTGCTACCAAGCGCTGTTTCAGGGCACGGGGCTCTCACCTGGCTGCTCCCACACCCTGCAGGAGCACCAGAGGGGCGATCCCTGCAGCATTCCGGCTGGAAATCGGGGATTTGGGGCTGAAATCCCAGGAGATGCGGCAGGGTTACACCAGGGTGTAAAGTCTGAGGTGG